>PVIA01011322.1:0-45271 GCA_004024845.1 Tonatia bakeri
GTCGCTGCTGGTGCTGACCTCTCATTCCACAGTTCATTGGATGCGTAAGTGCAAGGCTCTGACCCAGCAGCACATCGTGGCTCAGCACGGATGGATTTGCTTTTAAACTTCTCATAAAGGTGCCTCCACTCTATAAATATAGATTCCCTTGGTCTAACACAGCAGGAAAAAAGGAGTTCTTAAAGCTAAAACAACAACAAACCTACCTGCTCACATCTGAAAGACTCATGGGCTTAGCGCTAGACTTGTTCCCAGCCCGAGCCCGGCTGGGGGCAGGAGGGAGGCTGCTGTCTGTCTGTCGTCGGCGCTGAGTGGGAAACGGGGAAATCAAGGTGTTTGGAGCTGGCTCTCCATGGGGGGGGGGCTTCACGAATCCTTGAAACTGTCAAAACACACACACACACCCATATTCGGCCTCTGTGATGCTGTTCAGTTCATGCAGACACCCTGGGAGCCCGTGCCTCCCCACCCTGCAAAGATCCACTGGCCTCCCACATGGGTGGCAGCGCGTCAAAGACCAAGGACGCCAGCGGCCGGCAGGGATGGTGAGGAGCTGAGATGCGTGGGGGGTTGTGGGGGAACACGAAAGGGCACAGGCACTGGGGAGACTGACTAGCAGCCACTTAAAAGGTTAAACATATAAGCCCTGGCTGGTGTAGCTCAGTGGATTGAGCACGGGCTGCGAACCAAAGCATCGCAGGTTCGATTCCCAGTCAGGGCACATGCCTAGGTTGCAGGCCATGGCCCCCAGCAGCCACACATTGATGTTTCTCTCTCTCTCTTTCTCCCTCCCTTCCCTCTCTAAAGATAAATAAACAAGATCTTTTTTAAAAAAGTTAAACATATACCAATCACATGACCAATTAGTCCTGCTCCAAGGAATTAAAGGAAATGAAAACCCAGATTCCCAAAACACCCCTGGGCAACAATGTGCACAGCGGCTAGATTCGTGGCGGCAAAGGCTGGAAGCACCTCCCGGGTCCGTCCACAGGAAGGAGAATGGCGAGCAAACTGCGGTGCCCGGATACTGCGCAGCGATGAGTAGGAAGCCAGTTGTTGACGCGGACAACTCTCAGAAACAAACGTCCTGCCGAGTGAGAGGAGCCAGACACAGGAGGGCACTTCCTGTGCGATTCCATTGACAAGTTCTAGGCTGGAAGACAGCAACCTGTAGTCCTAGGAGTCAGACCCGTGGTGCTGTCTGGGGGTGGGGGGCTGCCTGGGGAGGGGTGACAAGGGAATCTTCTGGGGCGCCAGACGTGGTCTCTTTAGATAGGGGTGCAGGTTACACAGTGCCTACTTTATCCAACTGACCCAACTGTGCACTTAAGATGGAGCATCTCACTGATTGTCAAGTGTATCTTATTTTTCCAGCGTAAAAGTAAACTAAATATACTTGCTCTAGAAGACTTCTCGACCTCCTCCAGACTAGAATAGGGGCTTGTTTTGAACTGGACACTCCCGGAAGTGGACTCAGAGTGGATATTTGCATGCAGGTGGCTAATTCGGTGGGAGAGAAGGAAGTCAGCCAAGGAAGGGAAGGCAGCCGGTGAAGGATGTGTTATGGAGCAGGTGACCACCGTGGGCCACAGGGCTCGATCCTGTCACTCAGAGGACACGGGGTGAACGGTCACCCGGGGGTGATGGGGAAGCTGGGGATTTATACACCAACTCCTGGAAGTCATTGATTGGGACGTAATTCACCAGCCCTTCTGGCTGACCAGAGCATGGGCAGAGCAGGTCCAGTGGCCAGAAAGAGCCCCCGAGGGAAAGAAGTGCAGAAATGTGGAAGTCAGCCTGGTGTGGGCCGAGGGAATATAGGCAGGACCCCCCCGCATCCCACCCCACCCCACCAGCTGCAGGCCCCATGTTGTCTGCACCCATAAACTTCTGTGTGCACAGAAATCCCATAGTAGCAGAAAGAGTGATTCAAAGCTCGGGTTATGGCATGAGGCAGGTTTGACGTCAAATTCCAGCTCTGTCAGTTTCTACGTGACAACTTGGGCCAGCAGCACGTCTTCCCTGAAACGGGCCCTGCACTGCTGAGAGGACTCAGTGAGATGATCCTGCTCCGTGCTTACTGCGCCTGGCACGTAGCAGGGGCGCCAATACACAACGGCAGCAACCAGGAGTTACTGTTGGGACTACAGATGGTCTCCGACTGACTTAGGAGTTTCTGACTTGATCCTTTTCCACTTCACAATGGTGCGAAAGGGATACGCATAATACATTGCATGAGATAGTTGACACTTTGTAATAAAATGGGCTTAGTGTGAAATGACTTTGCCCAGCTGTAAGCTGATGTAAGCGTTCTGAGCACATTTCAAGTGGGCTAGGCTAAGCGATGATGTTCAGTGGGTCAGTGTATTAAACGCATTTCAGGCTTAACGATATTTTCCACTTGCAGGGGGGGGTTTATCACAACGTAACCGTGTGGCAAGTCAAGACCTGTGTCCATTCATTCTCTTTGCCCCCAAGACGGTAAACATTAACATTTTCCTCTCTTCAATTATTTTTAAAATTTAACTGCTGAAAGAGAATACATTGACAGTTCCAGATCCAAAAAGTATTAAAGGACGAACTGTGGCAATCCTCTCTCTCTCCCCGTTATATCTGCCACCCAGGGGCACTTCGCATGTGGGACCCGGGTGGTCAGCATGTTGGAGCGTTTTTCCAGAGATATTTTCACACAGCATTCTAACATATTTTGGGCTTGCTTCTGTTTTTCCATGGCTGAATCCAGTGCATGATGGTATTTGATTTGGCATAAGTAATGTACGCATGTTTAACATTCGATGTTGAAATAATTTTAGATTTACAGGAGAGTTGCAAAGATAATACAGGCAATTCAGGTAAGTATTTCACCCAGCACCCCCTCCCCAGCGTTATCATCTTGCATAACCATAGTTCATTGGTCAAAACTATGAACTTGACATTGGTGCCCTATTATTAACTATACTAAAGATTTCATTTGATTCCACAACTTTTTTTTTCTTTACTAAAGGGGATCCAACCCAGGATCATGTGCTGCATTTAAGTCATCATGACTCCTTGGTCTCCACCAACCTGTGACAGCTTCTATCGTTCCTTGGGTTCATGATCTTAGCACTTTTGAAGGATATTATGCAATTATTTAAATTTAATGAATTCATATGTCTTGCTGTCCCTGAAGAACATTAGACAATCATAATATTAGTCCAAATAATTTTCTTAAGCCGCCAGTTCTTCTCTGGACAAGTTACTGAACATTTCTGAGCCTCAGGTTCCTCACCTGCAATAAATAAAGTAGAATAAAATCTACCTACCAGGATGGGGAAGGTTCAACAGGTAACATCCCAGAGCACCAGGAGGTCTTCAACCAACATGAGTTGCTCCCGTGTCCTTGCCTCCTTCTTCCCCTAAGGGCTGTGCATTTCAAGGTGAGAGACACAGGACAGTTCTGCCACCAGCCAACACTGTGACCTGGGCCATCTCCTGGGCTCTGAATGTGTTAGGTCACTTTTGATGAAAAAGAAACAGACTCACTCAAATTAACTCAAGCAGAGGAGGGAGGGAGAAAGAGTAATTATTATGAAAATGCAGGAGTGACTCATAGAACCTGAGCTGAAATGCGTCTGGTTCTCAAAAAAGGGCTGGACATAGAGACTGGGACTGACTAGGGAGCATTTTCCCTCCTTTCGTTTCTAACTGGTTCCCAGTCCGCAGCCCAGAGAACGGCCTTCGACACTGCCCTGACCACCCAGACCAGGCCAGTGGGCCCGCTCCCCGTAAACCTCATTCCCGCCTCCCAAAGAAGGCTTCCAGGGGCCCCGCTCAGGCTGACTCCGACCCCAGCCCGCTCAACAGCGTCCACGGGTGAGACTATGAGGCCTCCTTGGCCCAGACGGAGCGGGCCCTGACCCCGACCAACCCGCAGAGTCCACGGGTGGAGCCGTGTCCCAGGAGCACAGCCACTCCTGCTGTGACCGTGCGGGTGCAGAGAGGAAGGGACAGTCCCGGACAACTGCAAGTGGACGTGCCAAACGAAGAGGGACTTGCTGAAGTGAATGACACATAACACCTGGCTTCAAGGACTTCCCATTTCCAAGAGGGGACAGACTGGCGACAGAGAAACTCCATTCCTACATAGAAAAGGCTCTTCCAGGGATACGACTCTGAGAGGCCAACGCCACCAGCACTCGGTGGGAGAACTTCCCAGAAGTGGCACCGCCTGCCACCCCAAAGCCATCCTGGGGACCTGACAAGCTAATTAATCACAATTATTATTTATGGCAGTGCCAGGCCACCTGCTCGTGTCACCAGACATTAGTTATTGCCAGGAATGATGAGTCCCAGGATGTAGAGCATGCTAAAAATATTAATCTACAAGTGAAAATTACTTTAATTGGATTTTGCCCTCGGGGTCGTGTCAGGGGCCCCCTTTCAATCAGACTTGTCCAGTCAGCACGGCAGACCCCAGCCTTCCAAATTGAAACTGTGATTGGCTGGCAGAGGTTAATAGAAATGTTGGGAAATAAATAGGTTATTGATTGATCATAACAATCAGCTGGCTCCAGGCTTACCTTCCTGACCTCGCCCACCCAATTTTACGGCAAACTCGGTTAGCATCTCATTATAGATCACTTTCCCAATGCTGTGTATTAACGAGCAGATTATACAGCGGGGGAGGGGGAGGGGAACTCCTACCGGGGAACTGAACCCGCGGCAGAAAAACATGGCAAAACCTCCTGTCCAACTTGGGGACAAGGGTGTTGTGAAAGAAGTCACTGCCCTCCGACCCCTGCTAGGGTCTCATTCCCTCACTCACCCTCTTTTATGGGGCGTGAGCCTGGTGCAGGGGACCTGGGGACGTGGCTCTGTGTTACATTCAGCCCCTGCTCAGGAGCTCACTCGCACCGAGAGGCAGGGGTTCCAAAGCATCCGTGAGCATAAAAATTACGTGTCAGGTGGCTTATTAAAAAGGCAGCTTTGGGGGCCTACCCTCTGAGGCTCTGACTCAGAGGGGCCGGCGTTTTTAACGAGCCCCCCAGCTTGAAGATCCTGATGCCCCTGGGGAAGCGCACGCTGAGACACACTGGTCTGAGCGGAGAGAGACAGCCACACAAAGCAACGAAAGTCAGAGCTCAGCATGCTTGGCGGGAAGCGGGTCGGGGCCCACGGGGACACGGGGGAAGTAAGCACAGCTGAAGCTAGACGTCACCGTGCAGCAGGTGACGCTGGCACTGAGGCCCGGCTCCCGAGGTGAGCTCGAAGAGCAGTGAGCCCCCGCCGAAGGTCGCGTCTGACGGGCACCGGTGTCGTGCATGGCACTGCCCCCAGGAGGACCATGGGTGTCTGTCCTTGCGTTTCAAGGGACTAGCAGGCTGGCTGGGAAAGCACGCATACGAGTAACTTTGGATGGCCTCCTCCATTCCCAGGGGCGTGCACCTCACAATGCACAGACCCCCCAAGGGCTGTCTTATTCTTGAACTAACCTGATGGTCGCACCAGTGGGGAAACCAAGGCTCAGCGGGATGCAGTGGCCTGCTGGAGGTCCTTCTGGACCAGACCACACGTCCAGTGGTCCTGCACTGGGGGGCTGTAGCTGTCTCATGAGGGAACCAAGCCCCTCCAGAGGAGGGCAGGGCGGGCGGGGGTGAGGGTGTGGTCAGGGTCACAGGGGACCACAGTGACAAGTGACCCGGTCAGCCTTCAGGACAGTGCTGGGAAGCCCTGACTCCCAGCTAAGCTGGGCTTCCCGAGGACTTTCAGGATGCTGAAGCGAGTCATTAAGAGAGACCCTACCACCTCGGAGGTGGGGAGTGGGGACCTTGTAAAGAACAGGAAGTTGGGAGTTACAGGCAGGGCCGCAGAGCAGGGGTAGGGGCAGAGGTGTCTCAGCCTGGGCATCTCCGCCCTTCTCGCCCAGACCCTCCACAGACTTCTCCCTTCCCAGGCTCCCTGCTTACCCCTCTGCCTCACATCCTCCTGCCTCCTCACGGCCTCCTGTGCCCGCCCGGCCTTATCTCTGTCCCTCAGCTCACCATCGCCTTCCTGCCCCAGGGCCTGGGCCCTGGCTGGTGGCCCTGGCTGACAATCTCTTCCTCCGACGGGGTCCGTGGCTGACCCCATCTCCGAAACTCAGATACCACCTCCGCCCCTGCCTGATCTGGTCCACCCCGGGCCACCCCATCCCATCACCCTGCTTTTAGCCCTTTCTTAGCAGCGAGCAGTAGTGGGAGCGCCTGCTCTAGACATCGCTTCTCTATCGAGATTCCTGCTCAGCGTGAGAAGCAGTGCGGCTGGTGAGGAAGCTGCCATGATTGTCCAAGATGGAAGCACCAGTGGCTTGGACTAGTGCAGGGAGATGAGGAAAAGTGGACAGGACAGAAAGAAAAGATAGTTAGGAGGGAAGATGACAAGACTTGGCAAAGGTTGAGCAGAGGGTGAGGGAGGGCAGAAGGATGCCCCCCACGGTTCTCCTTTGGGCGCCCAGAGGCAAGACAGTGGGGGTCCTCCCTGACACGGAAGGCGCTGGCAGCGAAGAAAGCTTTCGGAGGAGGGGAACGTCCTGAGTTCAGCTGAGAAGGAAGCAAAGTTGAAATATATTGGTTATCTTTTATTGCGCAAGACATGGTGGCTTAAAACGAGAGTCATTTCTTTTGCTCCTGAACCTGCCGTTTGCGCTGGGGCTCGGTGGAGACCCTGTGTCTCTGCTCCAAGCTCATCTGCTGGGGCGGCCCAGCCAGAGCCGAAAGACGCATCTTTAAGATGGTTCACTCACACAATTGTCTAGTTGGAGGGGACTGGGAGCTCAGCCAGGGCTGCTCAGACAGGAGGCTTCTTCACAGCTGCTTGGGCTTCCTCACATCACGTCAGCTGGGCTCCACCCCAGTCACAGGCCCCCCGAGACTCGAGGGGAGAGACGGAGTGGACCTCTCCCTGGAGGACGGCCGGAGTCGCAGTATCAGCGGAGCGGGTAGGGTGGGAGACACTGTTGCCGCCGTTTTGGGGACACACAGCCAACCACAATGACACCGTGTTCACTGCACGCTTAGCCTGCACTGGAGGCATCACGTGTGTGGGGCCCTTTCACCCTCACAGTCACCCCAAGAAGGAGGTGCTGTCATCACCCCCATTTTACACAGGGACACAGGCAGAGTGACTTGTCTTCGACCAGAGTATCTGAGTCAGGATTTGGAATGGGAGCTTTCCCGCCTCCAGGTGGCTCCGGGCAGACTCAGCCCCACTTCTCTCTGCACCTCGGGGCCCAGCACGGGGCCCAGCACAGGGCTCAGCCCCGACCCATACCCAGGGTGCTGGTGCTAGGCGAGAGGCTGAAATCCAAGACCATGCGGGCCCAGCAGGGGCTCCAGCACTCCCAGCCTAGGAACCTGGGAAAGTTCCAGGCAGTTGGAGCCTGACCCCAGTGCCAAGAGGTGATGTCTGGAATGAGTTCCCTGGTGGCCCGGTGGCCCGACAGTCCCTGAGATCTCTGGGAAAATGTCCCCACCACCCAGGGCTTCCAAGGCACCCTCATCCTGGGGCCTGGCTGGAGGTTCCAGTTCATTCCTTACATTCCAGAGTTTCCTCTGGGAGGACGCCTCCTTCCCACCAGAAAGGCCTCTGGCAGGGGGATGGGAAACCACCGGGTGCGTTTCTGCAGAACCAGCTCTCCACGGGGGCTTCACTCCTTGCACCCCCCTCCCTGTGGTTTTGGCCACGTCATGGGCACTTTGCAGGGAGAATCTGTTTATCGGCCACAGCCTGGCGAGAGACGTCGACAGGGAGACAGCCCCCGTGACTGCAGCTTTGGGGGGGGGCAGGGGGCGCTTCAGGCTGGTTCAGGAGCTGGGGGCACGAGGAGGCCCGAGCCCCAGCTGTGCTGCCTGCCAACTTGCTCGGCAATGTGGTCGAGCCATCACTCAGGCCTGTCTACCTTCCCCTGGATTCTGTTGGTGGGGCACACCTGCCCGGGGCCAGAAGAAACCATGGGCGTGTGAGAGAGGGACCAGGGGCCCAACATTCGCTCATGCTTTGCATCCACCCTCTGTAACGGGGGACAGTGTTATCCCCGTTTTACAGATGGAGCCACGGGGGCTCCAAGAGGTGAGATCACCAGCCTTAAGTGACACAGTCAGAGAAGAGTGGATCTGGTCACTCCCGAGTCAGCTTGGGCACCACCCACTCCCGAGGCTCAGCTGGCTCCCTATTCTAATCACTTGACAAAATCTTCTTGACCTCTGACCCTGTGAAGGCATGGCTCTGGGTTCCCAGACAACACACATGAAGCAGGTGGCACAATCCCCCCCCTGTGAAGCTCACAGGGAAGGCAATAAGTGAGCAAATAAATATGAAACTGCAATCTGTGCTCAGCTCTCCAAGGTCAGGGGCCACCTCACAGACAGAAGGAGTGACAGGAAAGAGAGGCCGGAGGAGAAGGTGATCGGGGTTCCCCTTCCTGAGAGGAAGGAGTCGGCATGTGGGGGTGACACCCCCCAGAGGCGTGATAACCATATTGAAGCCAGGTTCCCCCAGTCTCCAACAGTGTGTCTTTGGGCAAATCTCTTTCCTGCTCTGAGCATTGGTGTCGTCCTCCTGTGAACATGGGGATGGAGAAACTCACCTCTCAGACTCTTCCAGGCCCTTCACAAGTCGAACCATGTACCAAACATGCAGAACAGAGGCTACAACAGCCTTTTATGTCAACCCCGGGGGGCTAAGGCAAGGGGCTGGGAGGGCAAATGGGGGCAGACGGGCCTGCCCGGAGGAGAAGAGCGTCAGCGGGCCCTGCGTTGCTGGAATCGCCAGTGTGATCCATCTGAAGTGTGCCTTGACAAGAGGAGCACGGTGAAGTGGAGGCTAAAGCCATCGTTTGCCCATTTTGTGGAGAAGAAAACTGAGGCTTAGAGAGGGGACATTACTCAGCTCGACTTAAGAACAGAAGCCCTCAGCAGAAATCAGCAGTGCTTTTCCAGAGCTGCTATCCCCAGCCGCACCCTCTCCAGCCACTTCCTTCCCCAACCCATGCAAGGCCCTACCCAGTGCCTTGAAAAACTCTAGAATCCAAAGAGTATCCCCAGAGAGCATTCCCAAATACCCCCAGAGAGTAGCCAGGTTTGATCTTGGAGCAATACCACCATCTTCTGGCCATGCTGAAGAACTGCAGCTCTGGCTTGGCCTCTTTGGGCTCCCGCAACGGGCTCCCCGACCCTGAGGTCTGGGAGTATGCAATGAACAGAGAGACCCACAATAGACAGGAATCAGACAAGAAAGCAAGGTAACTTAAGATGGGGATAAGTGTTAAGCAAGAAGCAAACAGGCTTTGTTACAGAACAGCAGCCCCCGAGATGAGGTCCGAAGGTCTGGGGACACAGAGAGATGTTAGTTTGCCTTTTTCATCTCGTTCCCTCGCAAGTGTACAGTGGAGTTTTCCAGAGGCTCCATGACGAGATATTGCAACAGATTGACTGCGGAAGCAGATAGCAGAATCCAGCAGAATCCGTCTTCAATTCAACTAAACGTTAAAGAGATGTACGGGGAAAAAAAGGTAAAATAATGCCTCTCACTACATTCATTTTGTTTTCGAAATAGAATTATTTTTCATAAAGAATATGCTATTTACATGGGCTTGCAGTGAGTTTATTTTTGTCATTATCTTTCAATGAAATAATAAAAAGTCTTTTAAAACATCTCAGTTCTAGTTTCTAACGTGGTACACTCTGTATCAATTCCTCACTCCAGTCACACACTGCCCTCCCACCAAGGTGTCCCCTGTCCTTGGAGAGCTGGGCACACTTTGCAACTTCTTACCAACGAGCTCATTTACCGCCCCCTTGGACTGTGAGCCCCACCCAGGCGTGGGCAGTGCCTGCCTGCTCCTCAAGCCTGTCCCCTGGGCCCCCAGCACCGAGCTCAGCACGTGTGCCGGCAGAACGTTTTGTGGAATGAATGAAATGGAGAACCAGCTGAGCCTTGCAGGTGGGCGGTGCCCAAGGAGACTTGGAAGTGACCATTTCCTCCTCTACAGCAAGAGAATAAAGGGGTCCTGAAGCCAAAGTGTTTGAGAACCACGGTGACAGAGTTACTACAGTGGGGTGGCCAGGGGAGACGTCTCTGGAGAGGTGATGCTCGGCTGAGACCGGCAGGCCACCAGCAGTTCAGCCATGTGAAAAGCAGAGGGACATATACGCCAGGCAAAGGGAGCAGCCAGTGCAAAGGCACTCGGGAGAAAATAGGTGCATCAGAGAAAGAGAAAGGCTAGCATTCTGGAGTCCAGGTCAGTGTCCAGTACACAGGCAGACTCGGAAACACAGCTGGGTGGAGAGACAGAAAGAGCTGAGAAAAGACCAGGGGGTGGCTGAAAGCTGCCACCAGGAGTAGGAGGAAGTCATCTAGTTAGGCCTCTTTAAGTCCTTTGAGGCCAAAAGGGCCTTAGAAGTCCCCTCTACAAACTGCTTCTTTTACAGAAGAGACCGAAGTCCAGAGGGAGAAGTGGCTCCTCAGGATCACCCAGACACGATGGCGGCAGAATGAAAGCCAGAAGCCACAGGCACAAGGACTGTGTCCTTTGGGGCTGGACAGAGTCCAGCAGCTGTGGGAAACTGCGTGTGTGCAGGCTGGCATGCACACACAGCCTCTGAGTGCTGTCCTGCCGCCTACCGGCCTGCTTCCGCCCCAACTCCTTGCTCCCTCCTCCCAATCCCGGTGTCCAGAGCTTCCACAAGACCAGCAACCCCTCTCCCTCCTCTGTGGCGATCGCCAAACAGAAGGCGCTTGCCCCTCCTGGCCCTCAGGTCCTGCCAATCCTGAGGAATTCCTGAATCTTCTAACTATACATTGAGCCCTGCTGTGCAGACCTGCCCCTCCCTCCTACCTCGGGCAGTAACCTCCTCTGGAGTGCCCACTACCCACAGCCCCACCTACTGTGAAACAGGTCTGATGACAGGAGGAGTGGCCCTTCTGAAACACCTGGGACGCCACGGCCATTCTGTTTCCATCGGTTAATTGTCCCCATCCTTCAGGGCTTTGCTCATATACCACTTCCTCCAGGAAGCCTTCCCCTGCCACCCCACCCTCACTTCACCTCCCCCTGACCTCTTCTCCAACAGCCACAGCCCCTGCCCGCACATCCCACCCCCTGGTGCTAACTCAGAATGGAATTGGGGGGCGTGGGGGGCACATGTGCATCTCTCTGCAGGAGCACTTCCTTGCGATTGCTCACAACAGTCCCGCCAAGAGAAAGCCATCCCGTCTTACACAGCAGACGGCTTTCAGAGAAGGAAAGTTACCCCAAGAGCTCCTGGCAGGTGAGTGGCAAGCTGGGATTCAAACCAAGGTTTGTCAGGGATCTCAGTCCTAGAACTGACTTCAAGTTTGTTTGTTTGTTTTTATAACTTTATTTAGTGCCTTGATCAGCATTTTAAGATTTTTTTAAAGATTTTATTTATTTATTTTTAGAGAGGGAAGGGAGGGAGAAAGAGAGAGAGAGAAACATCAATATGCGGTTGCTGGGGGCCGTGGCCTGCAACCCAGGCATGTGCCCTGACTGGTAGTCGAACCTGTGATGCTTTGGTTCGCAGCCCGTGCTCAATCCACTGAGCTATGCCAGCCAGGGCCGACTTCAAGTATTTAAAAATACCCCAGCAGTGGGGGGCAGGTAGAGGAGGGTAAAGGGGTGGGAGTGGGGCTGGTAAATGGTGATGGAAGGAAACCTGACTTCGGGTGGTGAACACACAATACCATACACAGATGATTAGAAAACGGTACGCCTAAAACTGACATAATTTTATTAACCAATGTCACCCCAATAAATGCAATTTAAAAACACCCCAGCAGACTGGTCTTGGCTGCCTAGAACACGACTCTGAGGAAGATCCTGAAGATGCATCCAGGTTCCCTAAGGGAGATAGGTGATCGACTAGCAATGTCTGCCACAGGTGCTGGAAAGGAGAGTTGTAATGTGTGTGTCACGTACTTGCCAGCCTGATACCACCACACACTGAACTCTTTTTATTTTCTCTGTCACCAAAGAGCCCTTTGCCTTCCCAATGAAGGATAAACTCCCAGACAAGAAGAACCTGGCTCTTCTTTGAAGTCCTGTCCTGGGCACAAAGTAGTGTGTCAGATAGCTAGATGTCAGATAGATGATGATAGATGATAGATAGATAGATAGATAGATAGATAGATAGATAATAAATAGATGGGTGATAGAGGTGATGGCTGCACAACAATTTGAATGCACTTAATGCCACTGAACTCTACACTTAAAATTATTACGATGATAACTTTTATGCTAAGTGCATTTTCCCACAGTTAAAAATAAAACTACCGGATTGTATTGACATCCAAGGTCATGGTCATGAAAAAAAGGCAGGCAGAGCCCACCCACTCCTGTCCCTGGCTCCCTCCCTCCCCGACACCATGTTTCTCTTTTGCCAAATAAGAAACAGGCATCCTCTGGGTGTGAATTGGTTTTTAATATCAAAATGGTATTTGAACAGAAGATGCCACGTTCGTGGGTGAAAACAAGAAGCCAAGTTTATACTACATTGCTGGATCCATGTAAAAACCTGATTTTTATTCTACAGCAGAATTTCTGTCCCTGCATTCAGCATCCCCAGGAGGCAATGACATGGACAATGTCCTCTCTGGTCTGTTAAAGTAAAACAATGGGTCCCAGAAAAGACTCTCAAGAGGGCCTTTGGGGTCTTCTGTGAGCCGAGACACCCTCGCAGCTCCACACGCCAGCACTTGTGACCGCACAGCCCTCCAGCAGGGTGCACAGTGGCCACGCCCCCGTGCTGCCCACCAAAGGGTTAAGACGCCTTTTCAGACTCCACCCCACTCATGAGATCCTGCTTCTAATGAGTTTGAGTTTAGTGGGCTCAAGGCCAGCATGAACACCAACAAGCCCAGGGCGGGGGGAGGGGTGGGGAACACAGTGTGCCTACTTGGGCTTGGTTTCCTCCGATATGAACTCAAGGACACACACTCACTGCCATCACCAGTCTCAAAAGTGGCCTATTCCCAATCATTCTGTCCCCAAGGCCAGAAGGCTCATTACCCACCCACGGATACACATTTTTGCCCTTCCCGGCGCCAGGGTCCTCCTCTTGGACGCCTACTTCTCCCCAATAGCAGGTCCCCCCTGCAGCCGTCCGGGATGAACCGGTTCCCACTCCAATGAGATTCTTAGACTTGCAGCTCATGGCCACACCCCCTCCGATCTCCTGTGGAAGCCACCTACCCCCAGGGACCTGGAAGACGTGCTTTCCAGAAGACCCCTCTTCAGAGGCAGCACTGTCACTCAGCCAAGCCGCAGCCCAGCCTGAACGCTGCGCTCTTTCCTTCCTAATCATTGCAGCGCCACCTCCCACCCGGGCAAGTTTATCTCCAGATGGACCCAAGGGTCCTCCTGGTTTCAGGATGTTCTAATCAGTTACCTAAACTTTGACCAGAGCTCATGACAAGCTCCTCGGAATTCCACCTGGGCCAAACTGCCAGCCTAAAACGTAGATCCAGCACCTGCCCCCTCAGATCACATCCACGGCCCCCACTGCCCTTAGGACAAAGCCTGCACTCCCTGGCAATACAGCTGGGTATGCGTCCACTTCCCCCATCTCCCGCTACACTCCCCACGAACCTTCCAGAACCTCTCTGATCCCCAGACTTTGTGCCCACGGTTCCTGCTGCCTGGAACTCATCCCCACCACACTCCCCTCAGCCAGGGCTCCGCTGAGAGGTCTCCCTCTGCAGAAAGGCTACCCTGACTGCCCACACCCCACGCCACCCCACACCCACCCGACACACTAGCATTAAAGTGCTGAAGACCAGATGTTGTGTGGCCACCACTCACCCCCAATGCCTGGCACTGCGGCTGGCACAGGACATGTGCATTACTACCCTTGTCCACATCCTGGACGCTTCCCCAGCCCTGACGGTCCCTGCCATGGCACCCATGCCCCCCCCCACCTCAGTGGAAAAGCTCCTTACTGTACATACTGTACAAGTACCATAATGGAAAAGCTCCTGTGTGGATCCCAGCAGCCAGAGCAGTGCTTGGCACAGAATAGGTCTTCAGCAGCATCAAATCTTTTTTTTGTTTAAGCATCAAATCTTTGTAGATGAATACAAAGGAGTTGTCTGGCATAGGAAATTTGAGCTACCTGCCTCAAGTGAAATGGGGCAAGACAGCCACTAGAGGGCAGCAGGCATGTGCTTTTCCAGTGCTGACTCCACCCCAACCCTGGTCCAGCCAGCAGCCAATGCACCTTCTCCAAGCTCTTGCTGGTGCATCCTCCTCTTGTTCCCTTTTCAACTCAGGCCTCACTGCCAGCTCCACTCGGTTACCTCAGTCCGTGGCTGCCAGAGAGACACTCAGCCCCAGACCAGCACCCAGGGACCCACACGATCTGATTACAAGGCCTCCAGTCCAGCCTGGGACCCTGTCCCTGGGCTGATCCAACCGTCCAGGTCCTGCATGAGCTGCTCTCCCCCACAGACCCCGACTACCAGACAGAGCCAGCAAAACTGGTCCCCCTTCCCATGCCCCTCTCAACCTGGTGCCACCTGGCCCCCGCTCCCCTTGCTCCCCAGGTACCCCTGGCCTTGTGGCTTCCTCACTCTGCTCCCAGAGGACCCTTCTTCAGCCCTTTCAAACTCCCTTCCAGCCAAAATCCCATCATCTCGGTGCAACTAAATTGCACAGAAATTAAAAGAGGAAGCTGAGCTACTTAATGCTAAGGTGTAAACAGGTGAATATTCCAAACTAAAGCTTTATGTTCTGGGGCCCCCAGAACTTTAAAGTCCCCAGATTGAGGCCTCTGGGCCCTGGGCTGGTAACTGGTGGTGGTTTCATACATGAGGGCACAGTCTCTGAACACACCGGAGGTTACTTTCAGGACTCCCAGAGTTGCGTTCACTCATGTTGACTAGTACAGCTGAGGCTCTGAGAACGGAAACCCACACGCAGATAATGAGGGGTTCACAAAACGTGTCCAGTGGCCAACACCGTGGAAGGCTGACTCTGCTTCCTGACCCCACCTCAGCGGACACCACTCCTCCATCAAGCCCAAGCCACCCGCCCCACCCCCTGGCCCTGCACCTCCTTTACGGCCCCTCGCTCTTTACTGACTCCAGACGGTTCTGACCCAGAGCAGTCGCCAGGCCCAATGCTACTAGCTACACCCCGCCGTGTTAGTCAGAGTCCAGACGCGTGTTAGCCCCGACCCAGCCACGCCGACATCCACGCTGTTAACAGTAATAGTGAGGAGGAGTGTTAGACCTGGTGTTAGTCAGGAGGAAATCCACAAGGAAATCCACAAGCCGTTAGTTTCTGCTGAAAGGAACAGACCAGGAGGGCAGGAGTTAGTTGAGGTTGAAGGAGAGGTTAATTAAGAGCCGGTCAGAGCCAGGCTAAGAGCCTGGAGCCCCCAGGTGGGCAGGGCTGGCTGTTAGTGGCCAGCCCCCCCAGGGGCAGCCAGGGCAAGGCAGGGATTAGCTGGGTGAGAGCAAGGGTTAGTGCAAGGGAGCCAGAGAGTAGCCCAAAGAGACCGAGGTGCCTACTGGAGGTGAGGTGCAGAGTCACCCCCAGGTGTGGCCCTGGCCTAGCAGCTGGCGGGCTCTGGGGGAGGCGGGCTGGGGCCAGGGTGCAGGTCAGAACAGGCCGGGGGCTAGGGGCAAGCTCTCGGCTGGCCTGAGGGGTTGCAGAACCCTGTGGGGCCCTGGGGTGCATTTCTTGCTTCCCACTTCCTCCTCCTGCAAACTCCAAACCCAGAGTATCTCTGCTTTCTTCCCTGCCTTCTCAAGCTCCCTAGCAGGGACAGCCCTTCTCAATGACTTCCAGTAAGATAAATGGCCCGCATCTACTCCTGGTGTGGGAGATACAGGCCTCCCAGCCTCCAGCACCAGAAGGGCCCCTCTAGCCGACTTCCTGTTGTAGGAGCAGCCACTCTCACTGGTCTCTTGGCTAGGCCTTCTCACCGCCTTGTGAGCAGGCCAAAGATGCCCCCCCTTGCTGACTTCCGGTGTGAGAAATGCCCTTCTTCCCACCCTTCAAACATGGGAAATGCTCTCTCTGGCTGACTTCCTGTACTAGAGGCTCCACTCCGTAATTTCCAGCATGGGAAAAACCCTTATATTGGCTTCCCTTACTGACTTCCAGCGTGAGGCAAGCCCCTTCGCTGACTTCCAGTGCGGGACACGCCCCTCCCCTTGACTTCCTGTGCAACACCAACTTTCCAAAGGGGAAAAATTCTACCCTCGCTTCCCTCCAAAGGACACACGGGCCCCTTCTCTCTGATCCCTTGCCTGGGAAAAGCCCAGAGCACCACACTCTAGACCCACAGGCCTCCACACGCACACCCCAGAGGTTGCCCTGGTCCTGCCCACTCCCAGTGGCAACCAGACTTCCGCACGGAGGAGAGATGCTCATACTCGGAGGCCAGCCTCTGTGTCCACGTGACCACCTCCTCCTCCGGGCCACCCGTGCGGATTATAGGGCTGTCCCCTGCCTCAGACCTGGCCCCGTGGGCTCTGAGCTCACAGCCCCTTGGGGCAGCCAAGTGGAGCATCTGCCTGCAGGGCCAGCCCCAGGCCATCTGCTTGCCAAAAGGAGGGAGGACCAGCCCCCGAGGGGGCCCAGAACTCGGCAGGGCTGGGGTTAGTAAGAAGAGAAAACAGGGTTAGTAGAGGCTGGGTTAGTAGGTCAGGGCACAGCACCAGCAGACAGGGGCACCTCAGCAGACACACACAGGAGGCACTAGGAGAAAAGGAAGAACACACGCGGGCCCGTTAGTTTGTTAAGGGACGGTCGGGGTGCACTCGAGACCCCTCCAGGTTAGACGGGTTAGTAATCGAACACAAGAGCCGCCTACAGAAAAGAAGGCTGAGGAGAAGGAAGAGTGTGGGGAAGAGACGGTTAGGGGTTCAAAGCGAGTATCTGGCCCCAGGCAGAAGGGTCTCTGTGCAGAACACCCAGAGGACCCAGGGCTGGGCAGGGTTCATGGTCAGCCAGCTTTTCTGGGTCTCCCACCCTCACCCCAGCTCCTTTTTTTTGTTTAAGTATCTGCTGCTTGTCAAGTCCTTAATATTCATAGGACTCCTCACTGAACCCCGTGAGGTAAAGATCAGGACTCCCAAACCACTGCTTAGGAAATGGGGTTCAGAAAGGTGAGGTGACTGCTCGAAGTCACCCAGCAGGAAGTGGCAGAGCCGATGAGTCCTACTGTGTGCCCTGCCCTGGAATGCAGGTCTGCACAGAGACCCCAGGCCGTGGGCAGGGCCTTCCGGAGCCTCGTCTGCCCCCATGTCCCAGCCCCTTGAAAGGCCCTTGAGCTGCAAGGTTAGTAGGGTCAGGCTGCGGGGAGTTAGTAGGGCATGCTCGGGCCTGGTTAGTGGGTTAGTCGGTTGGCAGAGGCCAGGCACCTTGTCACACGCCACAGCGTCCCGGCCGAGCCCTGGGTTAGTAGGTTAATAACACCATGCAACACTGCCCGGCCCCTCCAGCTGCAGCTCCGGAGGCCTCCTGCCCCCACTAGCCGCGGAGCCTGGCCTGACCAGGGCAGGGGGTCTGCCTCCCAGCCCCACAGCACCCCCACCCCGAACCAAGACCATCCACGTGGACCCTACCCAGAAGCATTCTGCTTCCTGATTTCGAGACTGTGGGCCTCAGAGACCCTCCCACGGAACATTTCAGTTCCCCTGAAAATAGACCTTGCTTGTCTTGGCTAGAAACCCCCTGCTTGGTTCTGGTCAGGCCCTTCCCAGAGGGCTGGATCCTGTCACACTCACACAAACACACGCACGCGCACACACACATCTTCCCATGAAAGGGCCGATGCCCCGGAACCACTGTGTGCGGTGGGCTTCTCTTCTGGGCACCACCAGCTGGGCCTCTGGCTGCTCCACCCACCAGCTGTTTCCACCTCATCCCTGAGCTGCACTGAGCTCACCAACACCCAGAGCCAAGGTCAGACGTCCTTGCCCCTTCTGGTCTATGGCCTTTCCAGCCAATGCAGCGAAGCACCTGTGTGTGCCCGCCCCACTTACGGCATCTCCCGTCACTGCTGTAACTTTCCCACCAAAACCTCAGCATTTCCCAGGTCTCACTGACACTCTGCTGAGAGAGAGATTCTGCCCAGTAAAGTTTGGGGGGAACACCTCATCCTCTGTCCTTGAGTGTTCAGTGTCCACCAGCCTTGTGAAGGCTCTGCTAAGTCCTACAGTACACAAACCTACTGACTTTGAGCTTTTTTTTTTTTTTTTTTTTTTTTTAAGAGCAATGGCATCTCCTGGAACTCACTTTGGAAATCTCTGCTCCAATTCCGCACGCCTCACCCCAACTCCCACTGGGAGCTCTCAGCTAAACCACATCTTTCTCAACTTTCAACACCCTGATGGGGTCAGCCTTGCTGGGACGTCTGTCCAGGCGGCCACAGCCCACTCTGGGACCTTACTCCCACACCCAAGCCCTCAGAACCTGGGCCTCAGTAGACTGGTTTCTGCCCCCTTCTCCAGTTCTCTCTGGGGAGCTGGTTTTCTCCCACTCAGCCAGGCTGTGAAATCTGAGTTTTGGAACCACGCGAGACCTTCACTGCACCTCTCCCCAGCAGCTGCCCAGGGAAGGGCTCCCAGCAGACGCTCCATGCTGATGTGAGGAGGGGCATTTAGACGCCCTAGGAAGCTTCGGAGCTGCTGCGGAGGCCACGAACTGCAGCCACTTCCCCAAGCTGCTCAGAGAGGGATCTTAAGAAAACGGGCAGGGGAGGGCTAGTCAGAAACACCTCTGGATCGGAATATGCTGATTTTACCATCCAGAGCACAGGAAACAAGGCAAACCCTAGATCTAAACTACGGGGTGGGGAGCATTTAGTGAGCACCTACTAAAATGCAGGCCCCGTGCCAGCACTTGATTTCACTGAAACCCCCAGACCACCCTCCCCACAGGGGAGCACATGGCCCCTGCTACAGAGGGGAAGTCAGACTCACAGTGGTGGGGGATGTGCCCAGGGTAGTATGGCAGAGTGTGCACCCTCAGTTCAAAGCCCAGGCTCTTCCCAGGGCATCCCTTTCTTGGGGGCTCCTCCTCACTGTCCTGAGTCCAGCCAGTTCTGTATGTCCCCAAGGCACCCAGGGCCACCTAGTCCAGGCCCCCCACACTCTGCTACAACTGCCTGTAATGGACTGGTTGGTGTCCCTCCCCAAATTCACAGGTTTCAGCTGTAACCCCCAATGTGACTCTATTTAGAGATGGGGCCTTTAAAGAGGTAATTAAGGCTGAATTAGGGTGGGGCCCTAATCTGGTAGGACTGGTGTCCTTGTAAAAAAGAGAGAGACACCAGATCTACCCCTCCCATCCCCATCCCTGGGTGTGTGCACGAGAAAAGGCCATTCCAGGACGACAAGAAGACGGCCGCCTGCAAGCCGAGGACAGAGGCCTCAGGGGAAACCAACCCTGGCACCTTGGTCTTGGACTTCCAGCTCCCAGACTGAGAAAATACATTTCTGCTCTTTAAGCCCTTCCATCTGTGGTACTCTGTAACGGCAGCCCGAGCTGACTGACACAGGCCCCCTACCCACCCTGGGAAAACGACATCTAGCTTTAAGCTTGCCTGAGGAAGTAGCAGGGCAGGTCTTGTGCAAACACTGGGACCAGCCGCTCTGGAAGGGCGGGGATGAATGGGGAATGGCGAGGTGGGTGTAACTGAACCTGTGATGGGAGCAACCTAAGGCCTGCCCTGCCTGCCTTCCCCCCACAATAACAGAATCGAGGAGCAGGGCTCTGAGGTCTGTCCCGCGCCCTCTGGGTGGTGGGAGCAGGGCCCAGGGTCTGTCTCCTGGGGAGCCCCTAGGCTGGGTCTCCTCCTGTCTTGGAAACCCTCCTCTTTCAGGAGAGCACACCCATACCCAGCCCCACAGCCACCCCCCCAGACCCTGACGGCCTCCTCCCACTAGCCATCAGAAAGAAGAGCACAGCATATCCCCACCCAAAAGCACCCTCCACAGTGAGCACCACTCACAAGGCAGATGGCGCACAACAGACTGAGCGGAGCTGTGTCTGCCCTCCCTCCCGCTAGCATCTCCTCCCGACTCCCACCCCGTGCTCTTGCCCCCCCACACACACACATCCTGTAGGGTCCTTGGGACCCGGCCTTGGGGAGGGTGCGGTCCATGGGGCCTCTGCCCAGGCTGGCTCATACCACCAGCAGAAATTCAAGGAGGAGCCAAGTCTGAGCAAGGTCAGAAAGTGAAGGCTCAGGAGGCGGGTCCAGGTGGCTGCAGAGGGGTTGGTAGGCTGCCGCCCGCCCTCACACCTCTCAAGCTGGCCTCCCTAGCCAGGTCCCCATTTCACTGAGCATCGACCAGGAGGGCCCAGTATCCATCCAGGAGAGACTCCATCCCAGGAGTCGGCAGAATAAGGTCTTGGGAGAAGGAGCGAGGGTTCCAGAAAACCACCACAGGTTGCTCCCGTGCTCCTATGGCTGGAGTCACTCAGGCTCCAACGATGAGACCAGGCCGGAGTCCCGGAGCTGCGGGCACACCTGGGGGAGGCACGGAGAGTTAGGATCAGGGCACATCCTTCATCCCCAGCACCTCACATCCGCCCAACCTGATGCCACATCGGAGGGGGACACCTTCAGAGACCCCCAGGCTCCCTCCTGTGCCCCCAGCACCTAGACAGGATACAGGTGAGGGTTCTGAACGCTACTAACTTTTAGAAGAACAGGAAGTGGTAAAAGCCGTGGACACCCGCCTGGTAGGACTAGCTCGGAGAGGAGGAAGCAATCAAGGACACCCGGGGCCAGCCCCGTGGGCATCGTGACCGAGGGCCAAGGGTGCCAGAGGGCAGAAGGGGCCTCCAGAGTCCTTGGGAGGCCCAGGTTCCTTCTACAACATTCCCGCCAAGGAGACTTCTGCTTCGCCCTCCCAAAATACACAGCACACACATACACATGCATGCATACCTCCGAGGACGGGGAGCTCACTGCCTCACTGAGACGGTGACAAGGCACGTTCTCACGCGTCATCTGCAAGGGCGGAACCACGTCTGTGGTGTCCGCTTCTGGATCATCAGGCCGGGGGGAGGGCTTGGTCCGTGCGTGTGCTGAGTGGAAGATGCTGAACCACTGCCATCGATCCACCCCCACCAAGACCACACAGAACAAGCCTGCTTTGCAAGAGCTGAGGTGTCTGGCCAGGCCCAGACCTGGGGCGGGGTCTGAGTGGGGAGACAATCTCCTCCAAGAAATAAGTTCAGTGGACCCTCCCTCCCCCACACCTACCCAGGCTCACCTGGCCGCGCCTAGCCAACACATCGGTAGCCCCAGGCCCGGCTCCTGGCTCCCACGTAGAGCCCCACAGGCCCATCCTGGAAGACAAAAGAGCCAACCACACTGCAGGAGAAAACTGCAAGCAGGCCCCTCCCAAGCCCCTCCCAGGCCCAGACCCAGACCCAGACCCAGACCCAGACTCAGACCCGGACCCGGACCCGGGCCTGGGCCTGGGCAGCATCCTCTGCTAGCAAGAGGCAGGCTTGAGAGCCAGAGAGGCGGGGCCCAGGCACATCACCCTCCTCCTCCCTTTCTCACACCCCGGAACTGTTTTCACCCACTTCCCTGGTCCCCAACAACCGCGGAATGGGGCCCAGGAAAAACGGAACAGAGTCAGGAGTGGGGAGTTTGGATACCAGCTCTGCCATGCTGTGTAGTCCTAGAAAGTTTGTCTCCCCCATCCCGGAGCCGTGGGACCCTTCCAGCCCCAACAGCCGCCCGCAGTGCACAGCAGCAGCAGTGGGCGGGACAGAGCAGGGGCCCTGGTGCTGCTCGGCCACAGTTATTTTTCTACCCCCTCCATCAGATGCACACTGATTCTGGCCCGGACCATCTCCCAGGTGTTGCCCTGGGTGGCAGATAAGCCACCTTCATTGACTGGCAGACCTGGTCCAGAACAGTCGGTGGCCCCACACACATTTCAGAACTCGCTGTCGGCACCTGGGACATGGGGCACAGGTCCAGGAGTGGCACTGAGAAGAACGTGTCCTCCAGGCAGTGGCTGCAGTCCCCGCTTGACAGCCAAGCAAAGGAGCCCTGGCTGAGGTGTATAAATATGACAACGAGGGGCCGGTCCTGAGGACAGACCCAGCCTCCTTCTGAGACATCTGCCAGTTCTCAAGACGAGGCAATTCAACTCAGCCCCTCAGCAGTTCCTGCCGGTGGACTTTCTAAAATACTAGCCTTGACACCCAAAGCAGGGTGTGAGAATTACCTTTCGTGGGGCCCCATAACGAGGGGACAAGCTCTTTGTGGCACAGAGGAAGAAAAGTGAATGAGCCACATCACCAATGACCCCTCCCACCTGGGGACACTTGCCTGCACAGACCAGGAGAGGGCAGGCTGGGAGGCTGTGGGCTGGTAAGTTCGAATACTTATCTGCAAGGCTGCCTTCCCGCGTGGCCTTGGCCATCCAGAAGCACTCAGAAATTCCCTTCTCTCAATTCTGCCCCAGGAACTTGCTGCGCTCTGCAAGGACATCCTCAGGGGAGCATCGTGTGACCAGAAAGACCCCCTGTCTCCTGGCCCTCGTGTGCCCATCCTGGAGGTCAATAAGACGATGGCGGTCTCAAGGACAACATTAGCTCCTAGGTCAGGCTGACAGCTGTGTAGGAGAGAGGAAAAGAAGGCTCTGAGGTCAGACAAACACGGATGAATCTAGGGCCCCCAACCCCACGTCTCCAATGTGTGACCCAAAGTTCATTCTCCAAGGCTTAGCCAGTGCCTGGCACACAGTAAGTGTTCCAAAAACTACTCTCTCCAGTTAATGACTTAAACTTTGAGTAAATCTTGGGGGAATACTGATGTCCCAGGAATGTGAGCCATAGTTTTCCTGTGGTGTGGGTGCCCCCCTGGGGGGGAGGGCGTGAATACCCAATGAGGAAGCACAGATCTAATTCAAACCCCTTCTTGGTGACTGGACCAACCACAGTATATGCATCGAATGGAATCTGCTGGGCAGTGAAGAGGGACAAGCTGTTGGGACACAGGACAGCACGGGCGGACCTCAAAAACGTACAGAGAGAAGCCAGGCACTCGCAACCATGTGCTGGACGAACAGTCCCACTTACATGTAATGCCCAGAAAAGGCAAACCTACAGAGAGAGGAAGTAGACGGTGGTTGCCTGGGATTAAGGGTGGGGTGGAGATTAACAGTGAATGGGTGCGAGGAATCTTGTGGGGCAACTGGAACCCTAAAACCGATCGCTGGTGCTGGGAGCACAATTTGGTACACTTCCTGAGAATCACTGATCTGTGTGCTCTTCAAGTGGGTGAGTGGTATCTTTTAAATTGTGCCTCCTCATTTAAATTGTGCCTCCATGAAGTTAGACCGAAAGGGATAGAACTTCTGATTCATGCAAAAACAATTGCATGCCTAAAAAACATGGTGCCAAGTAAAAAGAAAAAAGCCCAAACACAAAAGTCCCCATATTCACGGCACTGTGGAATGAGCAATTGTGTCCACAGGTGTAGAAAGCAGACCGGTGGTTTCCGGTGCCTGGGGCTGGAAGTCGACTGGCAGCGGACATTGTCAGGGGATAAAATGTTTTCTATGTTGATTGCCATGGTGGTTAGCAGGTGTATGCATATTAAAGCACATTGAAATGTACCCCTTAAACGAGTGTGTTTCATTGTACGTAAATTATGCCTCAGTGAGGTCATTTTTGTACAACTTGTTTCCATGTGATGACAGGATAAGAACCGAGGAGAGCGGGATGAAAGGCCACACAGAGACCTGGTGGGGGCCCCAGGGCCTAGCATCTCAGCATCCACTAGCCCAAAAGAGCCACACCCTGCCCACTTCAAGCCAAGGTCAGGTGCTTTGATTGAGGGACTGGAGCCCAGAGAATCCTGGAGGTCCCGCCTACCCGAGGTCCAGGTCTCAGCATATGTGGATTTCACCGTAGACAGGCCTGAGCGAGGTGCTGGTCTCTACCGCCCCATGGGCACACCGAGGAGAGGACGGGTCATCTTGGCTACTCCTCTAATGCTGTTAGGGCCACGGCGGCCTTGTGAACGCATCTGGAGCCACACAGGCCGGCGGAGAGATGCCTCCCCCTGTCATCAAGAGAGAGAGGGAAGGGGGGATAAATACGTACCCGTGGGCACGTGGGAGAGCAGATGCCAGGGTCCTGGTCTGAAATCACAGCCTGTGCCCGAAACTGATCTCTTCGGATGCAGAGCAGAAGCAAAACAGGAGACTGGGGGTATCTGGGTTGGGCCCGCGCCAATCAAAACACCCTAACCCACTGGAAACGACCGGGGCTTTAGGGCGCGGGTCCCTGTCCTGCTCTGCCCCCCTGAGTAAGTGCATCACCCCTCTGGGTCTGGCTTCCTATCCACCACACAGAGACAATGAGTGCCCGACCCCCAGGCTATTCTGAGGATTAAATGGGACGATAGATACTGTCCATCCACTTGCATTCTCTCCTACGGCTTCGTGCACACCGCTAACACCGCCCAGAGACTGTTCATTCCCCCCCCCCCCACCAAACTCTGTGCGCTGTTCCTGGTAACGATGAGCAGCTGCCAGGAAAACATGCATTCGGTGGCATCTTAGGATCCCGCTGGGTTTTGAGGTTTTTCCCTGACTCTGGAGTAAAATAGCAGAGATAAGAGGCTTACGGGAAACACTGGCCTAAATTGCTCTGGATGAGTGAGTGCTGAGAAATAAGGAAGCTCCAGGGAATTACAGGATGTGCACCAGGAGACAGGCTGAGGGGGACAGAGGCTTCTGCAGAGGCGCAGAATGTACCGTCTCTAGACAAAGTCAAACAGCATACACAAAGGAGGAACTTCGGGACTCCAATCTCCCTCAAACAAGGGAACCTCTGAGCTGGGGGGACGGGAGGGGAGGAGAAAAGCAAGAAGGAGGGAGAGGAATATCAACGAACATTTCCTGAGGATAGATACAAATAGGGGACACCTTTATCTACCTGAAGAAAGAGGAGCTGAGTTGTATTGTCCCCATTTCACAGATGAGGAAACTGAGGCTCAGGGTGAAGTGCCTGGCTCCAAGATCACCCAGAGAGAAAATGACACAAATGGATTCTAAACAGGCCCGCTGGACCCCCACGGGGCATAGGACTTCTGTTCAAGCGTGGGGATGGGGATTAAATGCGAAAAGACCTGAAGGGGGTACTTGCAAATGGCAAACACTGGTCGTCAACATTAGTGTTACTGTGAAGACACTGGACCTCGACTGTTAAACCATCTCGGATGGGTTTACTCTAATTACTTCCACAATCTCGAGACAATTAGTTCACTTTTAGGAGAGGCAGTATTGTCGTGCAGTGTAGTGTCGTCGTTACAGACACGTTTCAGAGCTATACCAGATTCAAGCTCAAATCCTGGTTCTACAATGAACTTGCTGTGTGACCAAAGCTAGTCACTCCACCTTCCTGAGCCTCAGTTTCTCATCTGTAATGCTCACCTCCCAGCCTTACCGTGGATGACGCCGTGTCCGGCAAGAACCTTGGTAAATCGTTACTAAACAGTAGCTGGAGCTGGTTAATTAATGATCTACTCCACACCCCTGAGCACACAACGGTTCAGCCCCTCCCTCCCTCCCCTGCGTCATTCAGGAACCTCCAAGTGGCCCACCTGGCACCACAAGGGAGAAGGGGACACCTGCCGCCTCTGATCCAATCAGCCGACAGAGGGGTGGGGAAACAGATGTCACCCTCAGCAGGCCCCTGCCTCTGCCCCTGAGTGTCTCTGGCTATGGTTCCGGAGCTCCAGCTGACAGATGAGCCCTAGGAGGAGAGGAGAGGAAGGATCCCCTGGGAACAAAGGCTTCTGCTGTAAGTTATTCACCAGCCCATTGAACCTGCACAA
Source organism: Tonatia bakeri (assembly GCA_004024845.1). Classification (NCBI taxonomy): domain Eukaryota; kingdom Metazoa; phylum Chordata; class Mammalia; order Chiroptera; family Phyllostomidae; genus Tonatia; species Tonatia bakeri. The sequence continues at coordinate 25,869 of PVIA01011322.1, forward strand.
TGGGCCCAGTGCTCCAGCAACACCCTACCCACTCAGCCCAAGGCTCACCCCGAGGAACCAACAGCCCTAGACACACAAGAGCAGATAACCAGGCATCTGGACAGGACTCAGGGGCCGTGGAAGTGAACTCCACGTGCACACAGTGGTTGCACTATAGCAGCAGTGTCTTTATGAAGCACCTACTGGGTGTCAGGCATTTTACAAACACTGGTTCAGAGCCTCAGCCTTTTAAAGCAAGGGCCCTGATTCCCACGTCACAGATAAGGAGACTGAGGCCCCGGGAAGGGAAATCACCTCCTTACTGAAGCCGACACAGACAGCAGGAGGAGAGAAGGATCCTTTCTCTTCCCACCACACCTCGCGGCCTCCATGACTGACAGTCCTGCCCTGGGCGAAGCACGGATCAGGTCCAGAGACAGACACTTAAAAATGAAGGTGGAAACAAAGAAAACAGCCAGCAGGTCCAACAATAGGAAACTGAGCAGAGCCAGCGTCTTTGTCTACTTCTTGAAACACCAACCCCCTCACAACGATTTCTGCAGAGGGCGTGAAAACGCGGAGAGATGCCTTTGATGTAACTTTGTTCAAGCCATGAACTGCCCGCACAGTCTCAATGAGTATTCGCAGTATAGAAACAGGTGCTGGAAGAAGGTACACAGAAACGGTAAATACAGAAGTTACTCTTGGGAGATGGAACGATGGAGTTTTCTTCCCTTCCTTTTCCTCAGATCTTCTACGAGTATCATGTATTTTAATAAGTTTATCAAATTTGTAAAAATCCCCCCAAATCATAAAATTCTCCTCTGGAAGTCGGCAGAGAGAGTGGTTCTCCTGAGGCTCCCAGTAAGGAGTTACGTGAGGATGTGAAGACTGGAGCCCCCCGCCCCTCCGTTAAAAAGTGGAGAGTTGGGCGGGAAATGCAGGGAGAAGGATGCAGGGTAGATTTCAAAATCTTTCTCCATGGAGGGTCATTGCGTAATAAAATAGGTGGGCTTTGGGGGCACAGGGAATGTCACCTCAAAATCCTTCAGCATGAAATTAACTAAACTCGGTATGGGTTTTCCAGGCCACCCAAAAGCTAGGTGCTGGCAGAGTGTCTCCGAGGAAACCATTTTGCCCAGACTGCTACGTGGTTCTGGGCCAGGGATGAGGGCGGAGGAAGGTGGGGGAACTGTTCTCTCAACCGGCGGTCCATCCACCGTCCACCGTCCACCGGCAGGAGGGGAGGGAGGCAGGGGTCAGAGCACACACCCAGATGGCCAGCCCCACCCAGTCCTGCTGACTCATCCCCTGGCCACGTGGCCCGCACGTCTGCGTATTTGAAGCTCCGCCCCTGAAGTCTGAGCACCGCTGTCCTCAGGTTTCCCTGTCTGTCAAGTGGAATTACTCATCCCTACCCCCCTACCCCACCCACCCCACGCCCCGCGATCGAGGAGCCCGGAGAGCTCCCAAATGGGAATGTGCTTTGGAAAGTAAGGCACTGCGCCTCTGGGTCGCGCGCTCCGCTCCGTCTGAGGCTGGCGCCGAGAAAAACAAAGCCGCTTCCAGCACGTTAACTCACCTTTCTCTCCCCACCCTCCCCGCACTACTGCCTCCCTCCCGTCTTCCCCCGGCAGCAGGTGGGGGCCTTTTCCCCGCCACGGCACTGCAGTGGGGTGTGCGCGCCAGCAATCCCGGCTCGCGGCAGCCCCCGGTCTGGAGCCCGGGATGAGGGTGGGGAATCCAGGCTCCCGGGGCCTCCCCCTGCACCGTCCAAGAAGCGATTTCTCTAGCCCAGGGCCCTCCACTGGGGGAGAGGAGAGAGCTGGCCCCCTCCCTGCCCAATTCTCAGCCTCTCCAGAGAATGTATTGGAGGGGAGGAGAGGTGGGCAGGGAGCTGGTGGCTTCTGGCGTCTCCTCAGCCCCATTTGGGGGTGTAACCTGGGCTTCAGAGTCCGACATACCTGGACTCAAAATCCCTAGCTCTGCGACCTTGGACGTGCTCGTAACCCTCTCTGGATCTAAATTTCCTCACCCTTAAAATGGGTCTGTTGTGATTCGCATGCAAAGCACTGAGCACGCTGTTGGCATGGGGCAAGCTCTGCGGAAACTGATGGATCGTTGTTACAATTATCAATGGTTTTCTGCCCCTCTCCACCCTTTTGGAGACACACACAGGACGCTGGACATCTGGAATTTTGAGTCCCAGAAGTGGAACATTGGCAGGAGCTAGTGGGTGGGTGGCTGGGGTTTCAATGTGAGGGAAGGGAGCTCCGGGACTCTACTCCACCAACCCACCCTCACCCCCGGTTCTGAGACCACTAGGCTCTGTCCGAGATTTGGCCAGTTAACAGCTAACCTGGTGGATCGGAAAGGTCCAGGGTCCCCTCATGTCTGTCTAGTAGCGGCGGGGAGAGGAAAGTCTTTGTTCCCCATCCTCACTGCTCTCCCAGTGCATCCTTCCCTTTTCCTTCCCCGGTGCCCCACCCAAGCCGGCGTCTTAGCTGCATTTGGTAACTGCAGGCTGGAGGAAGAGGCTCTTCATCCATCAAACCAGGGGCACTTTAGGCAACGTTTGCCATCCCCTGAACCCCACCTGGGACCCTGGGACCCTGCAACCTACCCTCAGGGAATTAGGCTGTTCCAGGAGCGGAGACACGGATGCTTGGGGAGAGGGCGCTGTGAGGATAGGGCGGCGGCTCACCTCGAGTCAGCGGTCCTGCGGCTCGAGTGCAGAGGTCTCTTTGTGCCCGGGCTCGCAGCGCAGAACTGGGGAGCCCCTGCAAGCGCCTCCCATCGCAAACTCCTCCCCGTACTCGTCCGCAGCCTCCCTCCCTCTGGTCCCCCGAGCGCAGCCGGCATCGTCTTTGTAGCTGCTGCAGCGCCCAAGAAATTTTAATGCGGGAGCGTCTGGCAGGCGGAGGTGCCCCAACCCCGGCCCCTGCCTTGGCCCTCCTAGCTCCTCCCCGCACCCCTGCCACACCACATTCCACCCCCTACCTCCTCCCGGGGGTCCGAGCCAGGGAGCAGGGGTGCGGCCGGGAGGGGGGGGGCACCGCTGCCCCCACCGCACAAAGGGACCAGCCTTGAGGCTCGCTCAGCCTCCAGCATCCCGGCCCGCGGTGCTGCCATGGCAACGCATACCCGGCTGGACCCCGCAGCCGAGAGCTCAGAGACGAAGAGGCATGTTTTCGGTGCTCGACCGCGGACCAGGGGAGCGGAAGCCTGGACCCAAGTGCACCAGGACGAAGAGGCTGGTCTTGGGGTACCAGATGCTTAACCCGCACAGCCCCGGTGTCTGCCTCTCAGTTTACCCCTGCTAGATGGACACGTGCTCGTGGTGGAGTTCAGATTTGAACCCAGCCTGGGTCTTCACGCCCATGTTCGTGCCACTACATCGCTTGGCCTACTTTTATAAATTTGGTGTTGTTTTTTGTTTTTTTGTTGTTGTTTTTTTTACTGTCCACTCCTTACTACCTACTACTTCTAGAGCTAGAAAGGAGTTCTAGATCAGCAGCGTCAACATCCCTTGAATGTGAATTCTCAGGCCTCACCACAGATCTCCTGGGTCAAAACCTCTGCGGTGGGGACCAGAGGGTTGTGTTTTCATAAGCCTTCCAGAATATTCCGATGCGCATGCAAGCTTGAGGACCACGGTTCTAGACAAGCGATTTTCAACCCTTTTTTTTTTTTTTATCTCATGGCACATAGAAACTACTAAAATTCTGCAGCACACCCAAAAATATATTTTTTGTCAATCTGACAAAAAATAGGTATAATTTTGATTCATTCACACCAGACACCTATTGTTGGGTTGGCTGATTTTTTTTATTTGACAGTCTAAAGGGAAATGGGTCAGTGCCCCTGACTAAATAATCGGGTATTACATGTTTTAAAAATTCTGCAGCACACTGGCTGAAAATCGCCATTCTAGCCCTGACCAGGGCAGCTCACTTGGTTGGGTGTCGTCCGGCAAAGCGAATGGTCCTCGGTTGGATTCCCCATCAGGGCACAGGCCTGGGTTTTGGTTTGGTCTGGGTCTGGGCATGTGTGAGAGGCAACCTATCCGTTTCTCTCTCACATCAGTGTTTCTCTCCCTCACTTTTTTCCCCTGCCCCCTCTCCCTCTCTCCAAAATAAATGCGGTTTTTTGTTTTTTTTTTAATTAGCCCTAGCTGGCGTGGCTCAGTGGACTGAGCTCCAGCCTGCAAACCAAAGGCTCACCTGCCTATCTGATTCCCAGTCAGGGCACAAGCCTGGGTTGTGGGTCAGACTGGCAGTAGGGGGCGCTCCAGAGGCAACCACACATTGATGTTTCCCTCTCTTTCTCCCTCCCTTCCCCTCTAAAATAAACAAACAAACAAACAAATAAATTTTTTTTAAAAAAAATCACTGTTCTAGACCATCCCAATGGCCTATATAACTACACTGTCCTGGGTTTAAATGTCAGCTCTGTCCTTAACTGATTCCTAAAATGCAGTTTCTTGGTCTATAAAGTATCTGTAATATTAGAATCCACCTCTTAGGGTTTTGTGGATTAAATGAGGAAATACATGGGTGGGGGTGCCAGGTAGGGATGCCTGGCATTTAGTAAGGACTCAAAAACATGTTTTTATTATAGTATTATTTATCTTCTTTCGCTGCCACATTCCCATGTACATTATTTATCATCCTCACGGCTCAGATAAGGACATTAAGGCTCAGAGGGGCAAGGAGAGCTACCCACAGGTACTGTAAGGGACCCAGGGAGGATTTGAACCCACCACTTCAGGTTCCAAGTTTACTAGCCACCGTCCTTACTGCCCATCTCTTGATTGGATCCACAGCTTTGATCTTCAGAAACCCCAGACCCAATTCAACAAACCTGAAACCCATTTCCAATAATCCTGGCCCAAGGTCATTGCAAGGACCCAGAAGGCCCCAGGGAGGTCCCAGAGGCAGCCTCCACCCAGGCAGAGCTAGTGGTTCTGCCAGAGAAGACCCACGTGGAGCAGGTACCATGGGGTGAGGCCACAGCACACGGCCACACTGTTGTCATTACCAGGCCTGGGATTTTCTGCTGGGTCACCAGACCACAAACAGAGGAGGGAACAGTGCCTAGTGTGACATGCTCTCCACGAACACAGGGGGTGCATAGGAACCGCTCTCTCCTTTCAAGGATTCCCAAGCCACCTGTTTCATAGTCTGTTCCTGAATTTCCTGAGTATCAGCCTATCACTTCCAACATCCATTTGGAAAAAGTGAAGATGCTTGCCAGCTCCCAATTTTCAACTCTTCTGTTCCCTGGGGCTTCTCAAAGCTGAACAGTGATGAGTCCAAGGCCCCGTTTCCAAGTATCTTGATTCCAGGGAGAGCCTTTCAAGGAGAGCAGCAGGGTGAGGGAGGGGCAGGAGCGGTGAGTATGAGCAGCCCCCGTGGACTCACTGCAAGGCGATCACGTCCAACTCCGTGGACTCGGGGTGAGCCTTACACTGAGTCATGCACGGAGGGGCAACCCGCACCCAGCAGATACCCAAACCAGTGTGGGCCTGCTTGCTGTCCTCTGTCCCTGGTTTTCTAACACAACACTTTTTTTTTTTTTATCATGGGTAGCCCAAACTGGCCGTCCTGAGGGATTCAGCGGGTCCTTCGCCCTTCTTCTGCCCACCTGCTGAGTGCTCTTACAGTGAGCAAAACCTTCCTCGGCATCCTCCACTTTCCTGGGCGGGGTTAGAGACCTGCAGCGCCTGCTTCCTCTCCTTTGGGCTCTGGGCCCAGTGACCACCTCCTTTGGGATCCACATCCAGCTTGACGGCTACAGTTGGCATGCTTCTTGCTCCCCATCAGTGGCACTCTGACCCTCACTTTATCTTTCAGGGAGACCCAGGACATGGCAGAGCACACCCCAAGATGCTAAATGCCATCCGCACCACATCTCACCCATCTTCCAGGTGACGTTTACGGGGCTGACTTGTGTCCTGAGAGCCCCCGAGCCAGTAGCAGTAGCAGATGGAAACCCCGAAGAGAAGTGTCAACATTTCTCTGGTCTCTATTGAAAGCAGCCTGAGTGGCTTCATATGGAGTGTCAGTTACCATGACAACGGGGAAGGCACCATCACCCTTTATTCTGAAGGTCCACTTCATAATAAAGTTTGCCTCTTTAAACTGGACCAGGTGGTTACCTCACCTATTCCTATGAGACATCACAGCTCCAAGGATCGCCCAGCTACATAGTCTTTGACTCACGACACAAGCCAGCAGCCCAAGATTTCCAGGGGAATCTTGGGCTGACCTTGGTAACGGTCCAGCAGACGGGACCCAAGGGTCCTCATCTCTAAAGCAGCCCCTGCAGAAGTGCAGGTGGCCCAAGAGGTCAGGGCTCCAGTTGCAATTCTATCACCAGCCCCCTGGATGCCCCTGAGATCTCATTTGTTGGTTTGTCCAGGTTTTGAAGTGAACATCACGTAACGTAACCCGGACCACTTTAGAGGGAACAATTCGGTGGCATTTAGCACATTCCTAGTGCTGTGTAATCACCACCTCTAGCTGCTTCCAAAACATTTCATTGCCCCCAAATAATACCCCTCACCCATTAAGCAGTCCCTCCCCAGTCTCTCCTCCCCCCTCCCCAGCCGCTGGCAACCACAAATCCACTTTCTGTATCAGTAGATCTACCTATTCTGGTTATTTCGCATGTAGGGAATCATGCAACATTTGTCCCCTTGGTTCTGGCATACTGCACTCGGCTTTGGGGGGCTACCCATGCTCTAGCAGGCGTCAGCACGTCTTCCCCTTTGACGGCTGGCTAAGAGCCCATCGCGTGGGTATAAGCCAACCTGCCTACCCACTCCTCCGCCGGCGGGAGGGCATTTGGCTTGTTCCAACCTTTCGGCCATTGTGAACAATGCTGCTGCGAGCTTGCGCATACGAGGATTGGTCTGAGTCCCTCTTTTCCATGTTGCGGGCACATACCTCTCTGTGCCTCTCTGTATACTCCTCAGTGAGCCTAGTCCAGGGGTTCTAAAGGAGTGGCCGGGTGGGCTTTTTCACCTTGTCACCCAAACTATTCACACTCGTGCATGCGCGCGCGCGCACGCGCACACACACAGTACCGCCTCTCTGCCTGGCCACAGCTGCGGGAACCCACGAGGACGGACTCTGGGGAAAGCCAGCTTTCGTCTGCCCTCCAGCCACATTGTTGACGGAGACTGCGCTCCCATCGGCTGTCCTGTCCGGGGAGCTCCTCTCTGACAGCCGTCTCCCCAGTAGGTTTCACCCAGATAAGATTTCGTTCTGACGCAGCCAGGCAGCCACGCCCGCCAGGGCTGAGGATGGGGCTCCCTGAGTTCGGGGGGAGGGGTGCTGGTACAGCTGAGGAGAAGGATGTTTGGCGTGGCCCAGGGGAAAAAATGCCTTTCAACAATTCCCTGTAGCTACAAAATTTTCTGTAACCATTTTCAAATGTAATGAACTTGACCCCTTGACCCTTACTTGACACAGTTCTAAGTGCTTTACCCGTATACACCCTCTGGGGAAGGGTTGATATCACCTCTGTCTGGCAGATAAGGTAAGCGAGGCTCAGAGAGGGGAAGTGACCTACCCAAGGTCAGCCAGCTGGAAAGTGGTGAAGCTGAGGTTCAAACCAGCACGGTCTGATTCTAGAAGCTGCACTCAGAAGCTCTAAAAACCTGTCTGTATTTGTGCTCAGCTCTTCCTTCCCCTCTGAAGATGCACGGCCACACAGCAGCTGGACAGTGACCCTGCCACCTTGCTGGGGTCGCCCTGGGGTCCATTCAGTCGCCCTGCGCTGGGCACATCCAGAGGCAGTTCATCTCTGCCTCAGTCTAGGAGGGACATCCCTCGTTCAAGATCATGGCCATGGATGAGTAGTCTAGTGCTCTGCAGAGTCTTATCTGTCCTGCCCCGAGTGGTGGCTTTCATGTGCGGGGGCCAGCAGTCCCACTAGACAAGGCATGGACAGGAATATTAGCTTAGATCATCCCAGATGCAGACCCCGAGACAAGGGTTCAAGTGCAAGCAGTTTATCTGGGAGGTGATCCCAGGAAGCGTTGATAACAGCGTGAAGTGGTGAGACAGGGAAGAAAACACAGGTGCCCTGATGAGAATATTGATCTGCTAGGGCTGCCACACAAAGTCCCACAGACTGGTGACTTCACAGGAGTGCATCTTCTCACAGCTCTGGAGGCTGAAAGTCCAAGATCAAGGTGCCATTGGGGTTAGTTTCTCCTGACACCTCCTCGCTCAGCGTGCAGCTGGCCACCTTCTCACTGTGTCCTTACCCAGTCCCCTCCATGGGCACCCTTCTGGTGTCTCCTCCTCTTCTCGTAAGAACCCCAGTTCTACTGGCTTAGGCCCCACCCTGGGACCCCATTTAATGTGAACGACCTCCGTGCAGGCCCATTTCCAAGTACAGCCACAGTGGGGACTTCGGGCTTCACCATATGAACTTCAGAGGAGCACAGTTCAGTCCACAACAGTGAGCATGTTGTGTGGGTGGCCCGGACCCAGTCCTGCCGAGGTCCTCCAGGACCACCCAAGGTCAAGGAAGCCAGGGTATTTACACACCAACTCTTACATGTCATAGCTGAGGGATGCTCTCTGCGCATTGCTTGCTGCCTCCAGGCTGCCCCAGAAGCAGAGCAAACACATGCCCTTCACCAGAGAAACCATCAGGGTCAGAGAGGTCTGCAGTGCAAAGCCACTGGGGTGCCTGGGCATGGTGCGTGTCGAAGGGACACCCACAACAGGAACCAGTGAGTCATTCATTCCCTCATCACCCTCCCACTGCCCAATGCCACCCCAGTGGAGCCTCAACAAATCCAGGGTCACCCCAGTTTGAGAAACTCCCCCCACTATATGCCAAGCTGACACAGGCAGATGAGGCACAAAGGGCCGCCCCCCCTCCAGGAGCTCACAGCCCAGTCAGAAAGCAGAAGTCACTGTGGTCAGCACCATAATTAAGGAAGTTCAAGGAGTTTATGACAGCATACACTCGTGGCACAACTGGTCTTCAAGGTCAAGAGAAGGCCTTCCAAGTGTCAGACACTGTACCAGATACTGAGAATCAAAACACATAAAAATAAGTACAAAACTTCAGATCACTAATTTTTTTTCAGGCCCTTTTCAGTTTCGAGGGCGCAGAAACAAGTCCAAAGCATAATGGTTTCAGGCACAGCTGTATCCAGGTGTTCAAACATTACTAAGCATCTGTCTCTCTCCAGCTGCCTGCAGAAATAGCTGGGAGGAGCCCACCAGGAGCTGCCAGACCCGCTGCCACTTGACAGTCTTGTTTCCTGTCTTTGCTTCTGGGACTGCCAACCAGGGCCAGCAGCCAAGATGTGGACACGGGAGTCAGACAGACCTGAGTGTGAATCCCACCTCTCCCTTTACTCTACCATGTGACTTTGGGCAAGGAACTTCACCCCTCTGGGCCTCAGCATCCTCTTGGAAAAGGCAGATAACATGAACTCTCTTGCCGGGCTCCTGGAAGAATTCAGTGGTCCGAGTGGGGAAAACACGTGACCCTGTCGTGGGGTCAGTCAATTCTCACGCTCTCTCTCCACCTCTCTCTGTTGGGACCATCATTAGAGACTTTCCAGGACCTGGAGTTCTTATTCCTGGGAATTGCTAGAAGGGGCCCAGGACACTAAGCAGACCCAGCGCTGTCTGCAAAGCATGCAAATAACAAGTCCCGCCCACAGATACACGTGCTCCCTTTCACGTGTGCATCGGGCTGTTGGTTTGACTCCACACAGGTCAAGGTCAACTCCACAGCACATTCACGGTGGCTTTCTTTATCATCAGCCCATGTCTCCATTCCCATGACCTAAATGCATATCCTCAGCTTTGTGGAGTCCATGATCTGTTTTCTCCTAAGACAAAGTAAGACAAAGTCCAGGGGACCTAGTGAGGTTTGGGGCCCAGAGCAAGGCTTAGAGCCTAGGAGGTCCTGCCTGAGCTCACAGGAGCCTCCCCGCCCGCCCTCCTGGTTCTGAGGGTGCCTGCCTCCCCCCCTCCAGGTCTTTGTCTGCAGCATGTGTGTGCTGTGCGGCTGTGGCCTGCGTTCCCACTGCTTCTTTGTCTCGGCTTTTGTGTGCAGACAACAGAGAAGGGGGCAGGGTGTGTGTCGCTCTCATCCATTCCGTCTCATTATCCATCTGTCCATCTGCATGCAGACCCCCTCCAGATGCCCCGCACCTGCTCCTGGCCCTCCCAGCAGCCACAGCAGGTGCTGCGGCCAGCCAGCCGCTCACTGCTGCCTCCGAGAGAAAAGCAGGAAGGCAAAGGCACAGCCTGCAATCCCCAGCGCAGCCGCTGTCTCCCCCTGCCCGGCCCTCCCACCGCATCGCCTTTCCCAGAAACACAGATGCTGGCAGAGCCAAGGAGGAGCCCGAAGGAACTGGGGTTGGGGAGAGAAGCCGTGCAGCAGACTTTACAAAGACCCCCTACCCTCCCCAATTGAAGTCGTCCTCCCCTCTCTCTCCTTCACCCCCAGCCCCATTAGAGTACCCTCTTGAACATTTCACCAAGTCATCCTCACCCCACCCAGTGCCACCGTAGTTTCTGTCTCCATCATCCCCTACGGGGACCTCTGGCTTCCACCCCAGGTCTTTCCAATCTGTTCCCTGACCCAAGCCAGAAGATTCTCCAAACGAAACGCTGACCTCGCCACTCCCCAGCCCACAGCCCTGCAGCAACATCCTACTGGCCTCAGGATGAAAAGCAAGCTCTTACCTTTACTGCAAGGCCCCGCCCTGGGGGGCTCCTGCTGACCACTCACCGAGCTCCTGCCCCAGCCACACACTGCCCAGCCCAGCCCAGCCCAGCCCGGCCCAGCCCAGGCCTCATCATCTCTGACCTCCGGGCAAAAGTCAAGTCCATTAGTTACACACACTCCCTGACTGACCCATGCTACTCTCCTTCTGGGCTGTTTCAGTTTGGGATCATATATTCATTTGCTTGTCTGCTGTGCACACACACACACACATACACACACAGACACACTCCACCACTCAGCTGTGCGATCCCCATGGGAGAAGAAATCTGCCCTGTCTTTCCATGACGTCATCACCAGGGCTTGGCACCTGGTCTGATGCACAAGAAGCCTTCAAAAGAAGGCTTTGTCGAAAGCATAACCTTGTCGAAGCACCTTGTCGAAGGTGTTTGTCGAAAGAATAACCAAACTTAAAATGCTGCAGTTCCAAGAGGCCCCTCCAGGACCATTTTATAGATGGATGAACAGAGACCTAGAGAAGGAAAGTGACTTACCCCAGGCCTCTTTTCCAATGTGGCCATGCTGTCAGGGTCATCCTGCTCTCCCTAAGGCTCCCTAAAGGTCTGCCTCTCCTTTAGAAGCCAACCTGACACCTCATGCATCCACCCTGAAATGGCTGCAAATATCCAGCCCTGTTTCAGGGACATGCCTGGCTCAGCAAACTGGTGGTTGTGTGAGTGTCTCTTACTCCAAACACCTGATCCTGTCTCCTCGAATGCCTCTGCCTGTTCCCTCCCCGTTCCTGTAGCCTGGGGTCCTCTCCCAGAGGCAGAAGCAGTCCCAACCCCACCCTCAGTGCCCTCCCCACTGCGTAAACAACACAAAGCTCTTGGGAAAGACACTAAGGAATGATGCTTCCTGAATGTTTGCTGTGTTTCACATTCGGGGCTGAATGCTATAAATGCAATAGCTGTAACAGCCCAATGGTGCCAGGTGTTGATTTTATCTCCATTTGACAGAGGAGGAAACTGAGGCCGAAGAGGTACAGTTACAGGGGTGTGAACCAAGATTCAGCTCCGACAGTCTGGATCCAGACCCAGGCCTCACGGAGCCCTCACCCCACCCACTCTGGTCCCATTGCACCTTCCCAGGCTCTCATCATCCCCTGCTTGACCAGCAACCCCTGCACAGCCCTCCCCGCCCCTCCGGGGCTCCATCTAACCCAGCCGTCCCACCCCTGCTCTGCATCGCCGCAGCCGCCCTGCAGGACAGTGCATTCTTTATTTATGAGATTCATCTGGGCTTCCTGCAAATCAGCCGGGAGCGCTGCAGTGCCTGCAGTCGGGAGGCGGAGGGTCTCAAGGCCAACAGCCCTCCAGGAGGCAGGCAGGGGCTGGGCTCCGGCAGTGGGCCTGCAGAGCACAGAGTGGGACTGGGGGTAAAGGGATCTGTTCTTTGGTTCCCCTTGGCCTCCTGGCCTGCCCCAGCGAGCAGACAAGAGTCCTTGGTTGGGGGTAGGGGTGGAGAGATGGGAAATAGGGTGGGAACTCATATTAACTGAGCATCTCCTGAAACCCACACGAAAGCCTACAAGGCAGGGAGGCACGTGCCCGCCCACCTTATGGGAACTGGGAAACCGAGTTTGCAGAAAGTTGGCAAGCTCTTTCTGAATGTATAACTCTGATTTGTTCCCCCCCAAAAAAGAGGGGATTTAATGTGGTTTATAAAGATGTCCTCAGCAGAGCCAGAAGACTAAATATAAAGTAAGATATAAAAATCAGGCCAAAGAATATAAAGTCAGGAATTCAGTTCCAAATGCCTGCCACATGGCTCTATCTAGTTGCTAATAATCCTGTGGACCTTGGTTCTGAGTATCCCAACGGCCAACGAAAAAAGGGAATGCAATTGGTTTTGCAAATTTCCAAGGTCTATACGGAAAAAAGAAATTAGATGCGCAAACACTCAGCTGTGGCGAGAATTAAGAACAGAGAAGGAATCTCAGGCCTCTCATCGTATATCAGCTCTAATTCCCCAGGAACTGGCCCGCTGATCCCTTTCTCCCTCCGCCCCTTTCCCAGGGCCCCAGGACCCAACAATTTCTGACAGCACCTTGGACGGTGTATTTTTGTGTCACCACTAGGTGGCGGTGCGGTGCAAGTTCCCGGAGGAGGTTTTTTAGGACGGGAGAGGACCTCAGCACGTGAGCGGCCTGCAGTGGTGGGAGGGGCCAGGACGGGCCTGAGGAACCTAAGTGAAGCGGTGCCATGCTTTTGGTTGAACCTCCACGAGGATATCAGTCTCATGCTGGGCATGAAGGAGGCTGGAAGGAAGAACCTTGGACAGATGTGGGAGTCCCCAGGTCTCTGTGCCAACCTGAGCACAGCAAGTTGCCTCTCCTGGCCTCAGTCTTCTCGTGTGAGCCAGGAGTAAATATGCCCCTTGGAGGAAGAGGAAACTGAGACAGGGCTGGAGATGATCATGGTCACTAACGCCAAGGACAGTCAGAGGGTAAAGGACTGGGAGCTCCCGAGCCCTGGGGAGAAGAAGAAAGGCGCCCAGGGACCCTAGTTGGGACAGGAGGGAAAGTTCTTTGTTTCCTTGGTGGGCTTAGGGGAGTAAGAGTCGGGACTTTTTAAAATATAAGTGACAGAAACTTATCTTAAAAGGTCTTAAGCCAAAAAAAGTGGGGAGAGGGTGTTTGGGACCCATGTGACAAAAGGCACACTGGTGTCTGCGTGTCAGGATGGTCAGACTCATTCTCCCCGTGCTGGCCCCTGCCTTCCCCTATACTGGTTTCATTTCCAGGCTGCCTTTGGTGGCAAGTTCCAAGCTTGCACCCTATTGCTTCTTAAGCCCAGCTCACAGAGGGCTTCTTTCTCCAGATGGTCCCAAGCAAGATTCCCTAGCTGACTCTCATCGGCTTAAATTAGATCATGTGCCCATCCCTGGCCCAGTCGTGGTGACTATTATAGGCCAGACCTGGGTTCTGTCCTCGCCTCTGGAATCAGGGCAAATCAACCCCTTTGGATGCATTAACTCAGATGGTGGAGGGAAACATTCTTTAAACTGTAACTGGGACTCCTCCCAGACGCTGCTTGCTGAAGATCCCCAGAAGGTAAAAACAGCAGACCGTCCCCTCTGGGAGGAAACTGACCCCCAGGCCCCCAGGCCTGCCTCCACAACATTTTGTGTTGAGAAGATTCAGGAGCACCTGGCGGGGAAAGACAGGGCCTCCCCACCTGGTAGATATTTCCCCTCCATTCACCCTGTGATTATGGCTACTGTAAACAGAGGCTCCAGCAAGTAAGGATGGGTGGGCACTCACCACCCACAGCTCAGGTTTGTGCGAGGCTCAGCCCCCTCCCCCCTCCCCGCCAGGCAGGGGCCTCCCTGGCCCACACCCCCGTTAGGCAGCAGTGAGGAAGGCTCAGACAGAATGGATGTGGGAGCACCTGGCCCCGTGCCCATGCAGAGTGGACACGCCATGGATGCTCTTTCACCCTCCTTTCTGCAAAGGGCTGTGGCGCTGAGCTGTGAGCATAGGAGTTGTCACCAGTGCCACTTGTTGGTGACAGTAGGTATTCCAAGCAGACGCTCCTCCAAGGGCATGCAGGAAAAGACATTCTCTCTCTCTCACCCTCTCTCCCCTCCTCTTCTCTCCATTATCCCTCCTTCCCTCCCTCCCTCCCATAAACACACCCAAGAGGAGGCATCTTCACCTTCTCACGCCCTTTTACTGTAGGTGGTTTCTTCCCTTTTATCTGGCAGTGTCCGCCACCATCATTGCCACTGCTGCTTTGCTCCGGGTGGGGGTGGGGGAGGGACTCAGTGGGGCAGGAGTGAGAAGAGCATGTGGACAAGAGGAAGAGCTGGACAGACCAGATGGAGGGGACCACAGAGGGAGCGAGTCAGGAGGAAGAGAGAAAGCCTCACATGGCTTCCCATCTTATTTGTCACAGCATCTTTCCAGGTGTCCCTTGACCCTCGCAATGGCCCACCTTGGAGAGGTGAGGAAACTGAGGCACAGCAGCCCCTGAAACTCACCCTATTCAGAAAACTTGGGATTCTAGATTCAGACCCAGGTGTGCGCACCTCCAAATGACTGTGACCTTCTGTGCCACACTGCCCACTCCGGGTGTGAGTAGCTGGGTGATGAGGCTGGAGGAAGCAGTGATATGGACCATGTTTGCTGTGTGGTCCTGAGCAAGTGCCTTCCCCACTCTGGGCCAAGAACACGGGCCCAGACCCTGTGATCAGTCCTCTTGGCTGAGTGCCGTGTTCTGGATGATGGGTGTTCTGTGCTTACCACTTACTTCTGAACAAATACCATCAATAATTCAAGTTCCCTCTCCTTTATAACCTAGAAAAATTGGTCTCCTGGCAAGATATGAAAAATAATTTCACGCTCTCCTTCCTCCCCTCCCAAAATCGTCCCTGACAAATCGTCTCTTTATTGCCTGTCACTCCAGCCATCATCACACATCTGGGGTCCCATTTTTCATGGTCGCTGGCTTCACTCTTGGCTCTGACTGCAGCTGGCCCTTAATAGGGCCATCAGCAAATTCCAGTGTGGTTCCTCCCTCCCTCCCTCCCTCCCTTCCTTCCTAAAATATTGTCTATTTTGTTTCCAAAGAGGTAAAGCTTTCTTATCATAGATGAGACACTCCCCAGTTATTTAAAGTATGAGGAGTTACTTTCTTAACTCTTCATATTTTTCTTTTTAAAAACAAATCTTATTTATTTTCTGTTGAATTCATTGGGGTGCCATTGGTTCACAACACCATGCAGGTTTTAAGTGTAAAACTCAATAAAACATCATCCGCACACTGTGTCATGGGCCCACTGCCCCGAGGAAAGTCTCTTTCCGTCCCCATTCCCCCACTTTCTCTACTCCCACCACCCATCCCCCACCCGCCGCTTCCCTCTGGCTGTCACCACACTGTTGTCTGTGTCTGTGTGTTACGCATATACATGTTTTGGTTAATCCCTTCACCTTATTTTATTCAGTCCCCCAACCCCCTCCCCACAGGAGATCAGAGCAGAGGTCTGTGGTAAGATAAGCACCAAGAAGAACCAGCCTCCCTGCCTCTCCCATCTCCTGTACCACACCTATTTTTACCTCCTGCAGCCCTACGGCCCCACACTGCCCCCACCACAGCTTCTATCCCAGGATATTGCAATCCACTGCACACCTGTCTGCCCTCCCCATCCAGCTGGTGAGAGGAAGGACTTTCTGTGTCTTGCTTACCTTCCCCCCACCCTGGTGCCCAGTATCACCCAGGCAGATGATCACTGGAATGAATGGAATGATACAATGAGGGGTTCAAAATTAAATGCAAATGTTCCTAAACGTGTCCCTCCCTTTCCTGAGCCAGATAATGGTATCTTGTCCGGCAGGTTGCTCAGATCACCACCCCTTCCTGTGTCTACAACTCACTTACGACAGAGGAAGGGCAGAAAAAGAGCCAAGTGGCTTATGACTGTTAAAGATAATCTGAAGAATAAAGAACCAGGAGAGAGTACAGAGTAGAGGAGAGAGAGAGAGATGGAGAATGAATATGACCTCCCCACTTAGGCTGCAAGTGGAATGGAAATGTATTTCTTGGTTTCAAAGACTTTCTGTAGAGGGTGGAGGGTGTTAAGTGAGAGGCTGCAGGGTGGTGCGTGTCAGAGAGAATGGGGGAGAAAAGGAATCAAAGTTTTGCTAGGGGACAAACCAGCCTCTCTCCATGCATGGCTTTAAAAAACACTAGCTAGGAACAATATTTGGAAAGCAATCATAAATAAATGCACATCAAATAACAGAGCATCAAATTCTTGAAGAAAAAAAATCAGGAAGAAAAATGGACAAAACTAAAGCGAGTAGGAGATATTAACAGCCCTCTCTCAGGAACTGATAAACAAAATCAACAAAGACACAGAAATACCTAACCAAGAGTCAACCAACTTAACTTAATCAACATTTACAGAACACCATACCCAGTAGCTGCAGAATTTAAATAATTTTCAAATCTATCAAAAATAGAACACATACGGGACCATAAAATAAGTCTCAACTCACTCCAGGTTATTGAAATCTTGAGTGTGTTCTCTGAGCACAATGGACTATATAACAAACAAATAACAATAAATCCTCTAGAAAAATCCCAAGTATTTAGATAACACACCTTTAATCCATGGGTCAAAGAAAAACACCACAAGGGAAACTAGAAAATATCAAACTGAAAGATAATGGTGCTCGCTTTGGCGGCACATGTACGGAATGCTAATGAAAATTGTAATTTGTGGAAGCAGTTAATGCGGTGCTCATAATTTATAGCTCTAAATGACCATATGGGGCGAAGGTGGGGAAAGGGGTCTAAACTTAGTGGTTCGAGTCTCCCTTGAAAAGCTAGAAAAAATGCAAAGTAAAGTAAACCTGGAGTAAATGGAGGGGAAAAGTGTAACAGCAAAACTCAGTGAAATACAACACAGAGAAACAGTAGAGGAATTAACAATGCTAAAAACTGGTTCTGGAAAAGGATTGATAGGATTAAAGTGCGCAAGCTCACACTGGACCTTTATTACTTTTTTATTACTTTCAGGTTTTCACGCTGACCGTGCATGCGTGGACTGGCTCCCGTGCGTGCTGGGTCCACGTGGACTTGCAGGGGGGGGCGTGTAACGGCACCTCCGCTCCAGACAAGCGTGGGCTCATAGCTGGGCGCCGGCCCTCCCGCTCACTGCTGGATCCGGCGGACACTCTGCACCTGGAAGGTCTGGGCGTGAGTGCCCCACTCCCGGAAGTGCTTGTAGTCGCCTGAGTGGTGATCACACTCCAGCACATACTGAAAGCCTCGGTAGCCCGGGAATTGGGAACACACCCAGCTGGGGGAGGGGAGACGCAGAATGTTACCCTAGAGAGGCACCAGCATGGTGGTCAGGACAGGGACAAAGAGACCCCTACTGCAAACCCATTCCAGCCACCATGGCCTTCCTTCGGGGCCCAGAAGGGGCCTTGCACTTTCTACCACTGTGCCTTTTGTCATGCTGTTCCCTGTCCCAGGAACACCATTCCAGCCATCCTTTGCCCGGTCAAGTGGTATTTATCCTTCAGGTCTCAGCTCCATCATCACTCCACCAGGGTGGTCTGCGCTGTTCTCCAGATTAGGGCACAGTCCCTTAAGGTAGCTTTGGAGCATTCGCACCATGAGGTAATTAAGAGATTACTTGTGAAATGTCCCCCTCAACATATAGTAAGCTCCTGGGGATAGGGGTGCATGCACCTGGTTCATTGTCCTCTCGGGCGCCTAACACAGTGCCTGGCACAGGTGGGGCTCAGTAAATGCTGGATGGAAGGAAGGAAGGAAGGAAGGAAGGAAGGAGAGTCTTTCTTTCTTCCTCCTTCCTTACCCAGAGGCACTTCCAAGGAAAGGCTTATTCTTCCCATTCATTGGCCCCTGTGCTGTCCAGGACTGGACAAAACCTGCTATCTCATTTTTCTGAGTAGTCTCAAGAATCATAAGAGGCCCACCCTACTCTGAAACAATGTAATTCTCTGGTGATGTCTGAAAAAATGAGAAAACAAAAACCCTACCTCGCCTACCTCCCACCTTCACCCCTGCCTACCAGGAGCCAAAGGGCACCTCAGCAGGTGGCTCCAATGTCCTCCCCAGCTGAGGACCTCACATGTCAGCCTGCACCTGCCATCTCCTATGTAAAAAGGGTGGGGAGGGGCAGTCATTTGTGGGCTCAAAGCTGGATTCAGTCACCTCCCTGCTGATAGACTTGCAGCAAGTTGCTTGACCCACCTCTGGATTGTGACTGGCAGTGCGTCCCTGCTCCCTGGTGGTAGAGCCTGTCCCCCTTCCCTACTCAGCCAATGTGGGAAAGTGCTCACTCTAGCAACAAGCATGTGACCAGGTCTAGCCAATCAGAGCACCTAATGATGGTGGGAATGGTGATTGGTTCTGAGTTGAACACATGACTGAAGTTGGACCAATAAGAGCCTTTCCTGGAACCTTTGGTGGGATCACTGAGAAAGAAACTCCTCCCTCAGGCTAGCTGAAATGAAAGGATGGAGCTACCCTGTTGCCTTCACGTGGTAAGAGCCTGCCTAAGGATATAACCACACTGGTGAGCAGGGCAGGAGGGGGAGAATAACAGAACCTTGCTGAAGCACCTGGATCCAGCTGTACCTGAAGCTAATTGCAGGGGCCAGTAAATATCCTTTAGGCTTAATATCAGTTTGCTCTGGGTGTCCATTGCTTGCAATCCCAGAAATTCTGCCTGATAGCTCACTATGTTTCAAGGTCCTCTCTGGAATGTGGGCATCAGAGCCCAAAAGTCACCAGCACATTATTGTCACAGGAGGTGTCCCTACCCTCCCAAAATCCTCTCTTTCCCTGCCAGACAGAGCTCTGGATCCACTTACGCCCCAGACTGAACATGGAAGGAGCCCACTTCATTGCCATCCCATCCCATGGCCTGGAGGGAGGGGTAGTCATCACTCAGCTCTCCTTTCCTGCCCAGGAAGTTCTCTCGCTCAAAGATGGTCAGCCTTGAGTCACGGTGGTTCTGCAGGCACAGAGAACAGGGTCAGACCATCAGGTGCACACCTGGAAGTCCAGGAGCCTCTGCTGCCCACCGCTGCCCCACCCTTGTCTTCCAAATCAGTCTCCCCTGCAATCCTTCTGAAAGGGCAGTAAGGCAACAGGCACCAGAAACCTTAA
>PVIA01011323.1:0-45269 GCA_004024845.1 Tonatia bakeri
ATTCGGATGCTGGAACGTTTAAAGGTGTCCTGGAGGTCCCTAAGCCTCTCCTCAGTTTTTTGAATTCTTGTTTCTTCATTCTTTTCTGTTTGGTTGTTCCTTTCTTCCTTCTGGTCCACTCCACTGATTTGAGTCCCAGTTTTCTTCCCCTCACTATTGTTTCCCTGTGCGTTTTCCTTCATTTCTCTTATCGTAGCCTACATTTCTTCATCTAATTTATGTCCAAAGGCAACCAATTCTGTGAGCTTCCTGATCACCAGTGCTTTGAACTGTGCATCTGATAGTTCGGCTATCTCTTGGTCACTTAAAAAAATTGGTTCTGGGGCTTTCAAATCTGTTTGAGCCATCTTTTTTATTTTCCTTTGGTTTGGTTGCAGCTGTTTGGTAAGGGTGGTGGAGCCTTAGGTGTTCACCAGGGCGGGGCACCCCAGTCGCTGAGTTGTGACCTTGTGTGGGGGGGCAGGGTCTGAGAGGGAACAATGGCGCCTGCTCCACTCTCTCTAGGACTTCCATCCCCTCCACTGCCTCCCACGAGCAAATTGGACCCTTCCAGTGCTGGCTCCCGGGCGGTGGGCTTGTGCACTTTCTCGGACTCTGTGGGTTTCCCCAAGAAGTCTCCTGCGAGGCTGAGAGAGTCTCCCAGCCTCAGCTCCCACGGGTGTTTTCAGACAGTGCTCTTAGGCTTTGTTTCCCAGCGACGCTGGGGCCCTGGGTTGCGCGGTCTGTGTCGCTGCCTATTTTCACCTAGTCTGCCTGCGCGCGAATGTGTGACTGCAGACAGCCAGCCGCCCTGAGCCCCTCCCTGGGTCTGCCAGTCGCCTCCCGCGCCCAGGGTCCGCCACTGGTCCGTCAGCTGCCGTCTGCGCCCCACGCACCCGCGCCTGCCAGCCAGCGTTTCTTCCCGCCGGGCCCCCTCGTACCCTCTCCGCAGGCCTCTGACTCCGCCGCTCCTCATCGGTCTGGATGTACGGTAGTCAGACTTCCATTCAGTTCATTTCTCTCTGTTCTGGTTATTTTTTGTTTCTGAATTTTTGTTGTCCTCATTTTTGTTGTCCTCATTTTGGTTGTTCAAGGAGGCACAGTGCGACTGCCTATGCCTCCATCTTCGTCGGAAGTCAGGAGCCTTTATTTTTTGACAAGTGTGATCAAACTGTGCTCTGCATGCTTGCACAGGGAGAAAAAAAGTTTACCACACCCGAATAACCATCTCCAATCACTTTAAGCTTTGACATCATCACTTTTTTTGAAGATCTAATTGGCGTTATTAAGTGGTTTGTGAATAGAACAGCATGCCGTCTAGCAACTAGAAGGGCGCTCCCTGACACCTTGTTGGCCTGACAACACCACAGGCAGGGTGGCAAGGCAGTCCCAAAGGCAAGGAGGCTGCCCATACCCTCACGAGACCAGTATTACATTGCTCTCTCTGAGAGGCACTCGTCTCAACAGCTCAAAAGCCTGCCACATTCTTCAACACCAGCGCCCCTGCCAGCGCCAGATCTCCTTGGAAGTCCTCCAGGTTCTCACGAGCACGTCATCTCGAGGCTGTTTCAGATACAGCCCTTTCGAATCCCTGTATGATACTACAACTGGATACTTCATCCTGAGTAACAATGACACAAAAAATTTTACCATTGGAACAACTGGTATTTTCCATTAACAACTGTGGGTATATTCACAATTACTTAAAAAGAGAAAACATTCCTTAAAAGTTTTATTTACAACATCAATACCTGAAAACATGAAGCCATAACTTCACAATCTGTCAGACTTCTCCACCTCACTTTGTGCAGACTCATTACGTCAAGTGACCTCCGTAAGCTTCCCAAACTACAACTGTAAGAGGTCTCTCCGTGCCTACGCGCCGCCCTCGAACGGAACTTAGTTACTCGGAGTAAAGTACTGGACAGCACATCCCTAACACGAGACACTACCTGCGACTGTCTGGGGACTCAAACATGTCTGCAAGGACTGAGGGATACTTTGGGGAAGTAACCTCACTGTACACTGACATGTATAATACATAATTCTATAAAATTCTAAATATAATCATAAGACTAAAATTCATACTAAGTTATTTTAACAAGAAAATACTTATTTTTCTAGTTGGATGATGCCAAAATATGGATACATAACACTTCTCCCTCCCTACTTCCCACCTAAAAAGTTATCTTACTTTTCCTTTCTTTAAAAAAAGTGTTTAATTGGGTTTAAGGGCCATGTAACATCACGTCGTCTCAGGTGCACAGCGTGACGCTTTGGCCTGCTCTCTGTTCCGTCACTCGAGGTCACTGTCACTCGAGATCACTGCCGTACTCCAGACCTTGCACTGTTGCTGTCCGAAGCGGCAGCCACGAGTCACAGGAGGCCCCTGGGAGCGAGAAATGCGGTCATCTGGGACTGAGATGGGCTATGAATGTAACACAAGATTTCAAGAATTTGGTGCCCAAAAAGGTAAAATAGTTCATTAATAATTTTTAATTTTGAAATAATATATTTTGGATATACTGGTGAAGTAAAATATATCACTAAAATTATGTAACTTTCTCTTCCCTGGTTTTTAAACTGTGACTCCTAGAAACTCTAAGTGTGAAAGTGGCTTACATTTCTATTGAACAGTGCCGTACTAAAGGAAGTTTTTAGCATTAAGGACATAAATGTGAAGATATTGGGCAGAGTCTCTGGCCACCTGGAGTTCGTATTTTATTGCCAGGGGTGGTAGGAACCCTACGACAATAAACAAGTAAACTCCGTAAAATTCGAGAATTAGTGTTCCGAAAATAAGACAGGGAAAAGAGGAAGTGGGCGGGGCGGCGCAGCAGCCGTCCTCCTCTTCCCAGTGCCGCAGACAAGGCGGCCAGGTCCCGTCTCAAGCACGAACTCACACAGGCCGGCAGTGGCTGTCTGGGACAGGCGCTGTTAAGGGATTCCAAGGATGACTCGAACCTCGGCTGGAAAGCTCAGCATGCCGTTATGAGCTGTACCGGCCCAGGGCCGCAGAGTGGGCCAGAGTGCCAAGTGTGACCCTGTTCTAAGAAGGGCATCTCCCCTCCCATCCACTCATGCTAGAAACCTGAGTCTTGTCCACTCTTCACTCCCCCTTCCCTTCTCTCACACATAACACGCGCACACACACGCACACACACACCCCCTCTCTCTAACTACATTCTGTGACTTTGGCCTCAGGAATGTTTCATAAATCCACCTGTTTATTTCCATACTCTTTGTCAAGATCTTAATTCAAGAGAAAGTGGTGAGGAGGGATTCTATAGTTACTGCTCCTTATCCAGTCTCTGTGGCTTCAGTTAATTCTCCCAAAATTAACTTCCTTCAAAATTGAAGTTTCAAAATCACCAACACTCTAAAACACCCAGGGTTTCCAGTTTCAGTGTTCACACCTCTTACCTCACCACGCACCATCCTCTCTCCTGTCCCCTGTACAACACATCCATGCTTCTGCTCAGCGCCACAGCAGAACTGTTCCATCTAGAATACTGTCCCTCCTCTTTTCTGCACCTAGAAATCTTGAACTCAGCCTTCAAGACCCAGATCTACCATCGCCTTCTCTGGAAACCTCCCCAGAATCCTGGGAGTGAACCGCTGCCCAGCCCTGCCCCCCACCTGAGTGAGGGGACTCCTCGGGGGCAGCTCTGTCTAGCTCGTCCCCTACGTCAGCACACAGGCACTCGGTAAATATTTACTCAGTGAGTGAGTGGACGAGCGGGTATGAGACCCCAAGTTCCCCACCTCGGTTTACAGAGGGACAGCTGCAATCCAGAAAGTTTAAATCACTTGTCCAAAAAGGTTAGTGGCAAAATCAAGACGGAAACACTTTTCTATCTTACAGCACCACATGAGATCTTGTGTCCTGGTAAAAGGTCCTCTAACCAAACAAACCAGTAGGTGTGTCAGTCATCTTTCGGTCACTTGGTATCCCTCCCAGTTTGGGGGAACCGTGAACGACAAAAGAAGTCGTATCCCTACTATAAAAGCCAAACTAACAAAAAAGCCATTCTTCCTCACTAACTGGTAACTAGGGTTTGCTAGAGACCGAAGTTTTGAACAAACGCTCGTGCTCTGAGGTCAGAACCCTGCAGGCTCAAGGACAGTGCAAGCACACCCACCGTGGGTCCCACGGAGCTCACGCAGCAATTCACTGCCAAGCGCCAGGAGTCTCATGCTACCCAGACTTTGCCCAAGGCTCGGCCCTGGCTGTATCCTATGCTGCCTGCCACTTTGGTTCCTACTTAATTTTTCTATGCTGATCACCAGTTTTCCAATCAACTCTGTGGGCTAACTTATAGCCTTCCATTACATTCATTTTCTGCCAATTTAGCCAAGGATGAGTTTCTGTTGTCTGCAAACACTTTGTCACACATAAATAAACAGTGAGTGACCACCATCCCCACACCCCCAAAAAACAGGATCATGAAGGAGGGGAATAATTTTGTAGAAGCATGGGGAAATGAGAAAGGAACAATAAAAGACGCAATTATGCAGGATAAATCAGCGTCTGACAGGTGCTTACGGTGGTGACACTGACCACATGGTGGAGACTGCTTACCAATGACCAACGGGGCTTCTCTTTCCTGCCTGAGGCCGGCACCGCCCCAGACTCTCACCCGGCCAATGGAGTGCCCACAGAACTGGTCAGTGCTGTGTGTGTGGTGCTGGCAGGCCCGACCCATGAAAATCTCCCATGTGTAAACCTCCACGCTCTTTACGGATCCAATGACCGAATGCCAAAACCAGGGTGACCTTCAGACACCATATGTTTGTCAACTGTGAGAGGTGCCCACAGTGCGGCCCCTGGATAAGTAACTGGAGAGAGCGGAGCCGTCACCCCCTGGTCTAACACTCACTGGGCTATTACATGAGCAAGGAGATAAACTTCGGATTTAAACCCTGAAATGTTGGGTATGTGTATTATATCAGTTAGCCTACCTCAGTGAATACAGAAATTAGTATCAACCTGAAATGGTTGATAAATACTTACGAGAAATGTTATTTCCCAGTTTGAAAACACTGATCAGATGTATACCACCTGCCATGAGTAAGGGTCTGGACTAACACAAAGTTACCCCCCAAACTTTCAGAAGTGTGTTTGCAGTTTAGAGAAGGTAACCCTTTTCTTAGAGAGCAGGTGCATAAGAGTAGAGGCAGGAGTAAGAAAATTGATATGAATTATCAAATTAAATAATCCCTATTATATATATATATTTCCCTCAGTTCAATATATGAATTCAGAGAAACTCAGTATACAATTTTTTTCCAAAATAAATCATGACCTATACTAGAAGCATATTAAACTTTGCTACTATCCTACAAATTTTCATTATAAAAATTGCTACCTAAATATTTAGCACATGTGGGAAGCTTTTATAAATACAGATGACATACGCCTGAAACTAATACAAAATATTTGATATAAACTGCCATTGAAAAATAAAACAAAAGAAATAGAACACGATAAAGCCAAAAAACTACAGATGATATCCCAACTTCTACAGATTTGGACTCAAATATATTAAGTCTGAAATTGGGGAACAGACATCAGTATTTTTCAAAGATTTCCGAGGTGATCGGATTATATGGGTCCCTCCACTAAAACAAGAAATTTGTTTAAAAATTTTAAGCCTCAAAAAAGTTATTATATAGCACAAAGTACTTTAATAAGTGGCATGAAAGTATAATTTTAAAAATGTACAATGTTAACTCATCAACTGACAGGGAGGCTTCTACTAAAATCCTTTTAAAACTATTTTATATTAGTAGTATGTGAAACAAACACTCAACAGTTGTTCAGCCCCTATTCTTAGCATTTTGAGGAACCAAGTCAAATAAGGGGGTCACAATGTGAAGACACATGATCAGAAATACAGATTTTAAAAAATTATCACTAGAAGAGAATATTTCGACAGGGGAAAGTCCAACCCTTAACAACTCTTACTCTTAACACTTCTCTTAACAACTCTCAACCCTTCTGAAGAAGGAGTCTCGGACACAGGGGCCGCTTTCACTATCTAATTCACACAGGCGCACATTTTATTGTGCTTCACTTTACTGGGTGTCACAGATGTCACATTTTTTGGTGGTACTTCCTTTATTGAGGTGGCCTGGAACCGAACCTACAGTTAACTCCAGAGGTATACCTGTATATACCTTTACAATCATTTTAATGCACATTTTTAAAATCACTGCACGCAATTGACATTTACTGGAAAACACCAACAATAGTACTCTTTTGAAAAGCACAATAGATTTCCCACCTGGAAGCAAAGATACTCACTCACCTCTACCTTTTGACTTACCATGGTGACCCAACACTGGAGGACAGAAACTATCCACTCCGACAACCTGTCACCTCTGCTGCCATTCCAGTCAAGCTTTACCGTCTAGCTCTGAAGCTGAACCAGACCTTCAACAAGTACAACGGTGGGCAAGGTCTTGAGAAGGGATGAGCCAACTTTTTCTGAAAGCCCGAGTGTGCATATCTGGGAGCACACTGTCTGTTAAAAGTGATCAAGTTCACCCTTGCAGCACAAAAGCAGCCAGACAATACACATAAACCAAGGAGTGTGGCTGTGTGTTTATAAAAAAGAGGCAGCAAGCTGGATTTGGGGTCTTGAGGCTCCAGAGGCTGCAAGGTTAGTCTGAGGCACCCTGAAATTATCATTCATATATATATATGAAAACGTATCTACAGACACACACATATACTTACATACAACATATCTCTACACACAGCATTATACATTCATACATTCATTTTTGTAGCACCTGTGTGTGTCACTGTCTCTCTCACACCACTGTAAGGCCCTTAAGGACAGAATGCTGCTTCGTGCACTGACACAGCGTGAAGTGAAGGGGCACGTACGGACCCTCAGGACACACCGCTTGACTCAACTCACTCACGTCAGGAGACTTCGACACAGACTAAAAGAGAGGAGGGGAGTACAAAAAACAAACAAGCCAACTTTCTCCTGTCAAGAGAGCAGAAAGGCCATGAAGTTATACTTCTCTAGTCAGGTGCTGAGTGTCCTCCTCTCCCATCCCAAGCCATGACTGTCCCTGGGAAGCGGACAAGTGCTGAGCACACGGAAGGGAGTGATACTAACACCGAGCAGCAGACCCCAGAAGCATGGAGGGAGCCCTCGGAGCTGACCTCCTGCCACTGGCCCTGGAGGCTGTGCTTCCACAGCAGGAAGGAGGGGTGGGTGCCTGCAGCGCCCCGGGCAGACAACAGGCGCTATGTAAGTATCGCATCAAAAAGGACCAAGTCCAGCCTCACCTCTAATTCACAGTGTGACCCTTCACCTTCTCTCCAAGGCTCAGCTGCCCTTCTGTCAAGTGGGGGTAAGAAATCCTTCCAAGACCCAGGGAAGACCTGAGCTGACACATCTGAACACACTTTAGGGACTCTCAACCACATAAACTCAAAGATGAAGGGTCTGAAAACTGTCTTCACGCTGTGGATTCCAAATGTCAGGATAACAGTATTTCAATAGCTTGAAAGTAGTGCCAATTTTCCCATTAACCACTTTAATGAATAAAAAAAGTCAATTATAATCTTTTTTACAATTTCCCCCACGATCCTAAATAGACAACTGTCATTTTCAGTTTTTGAAAAATGCAACTTGTTAGCTCTGTTTTATCAGTGGCACCCACTGCAGGTATTTAATAATAATGGCTTTAATTCAATGTGTTTTAGAAAAAAGGGAATTTCAGAAACAATTACATTACGTAGGAGATGGTTAAAGACAATGCAGTGTAATCCACTTTATGCAAAATGAGTAAATTGAGAGACCTAGAGCTCAATTTTTCAAAGTTTTTCGAACTTTCACTCATAAAATATTCTTCCACAGTAACTACTGAGAACACGAAGGGCATGTATGGTTCTCTAGCAAGGACTTCCACTGACTAATGTTCCTGCACGTTATCCTACTGTTTTGCCTCCTAAACCCTCTGGCATTTTGGTAGCAAACTCTACTCACTTTTTTAAAACCAAGAAAGCCCACGGTGGCCAGGTGGATCATTTGGTTGGAGCGTCCTCCCACACACCGAAAAGGTGCAGGTTTGATCCCGGCCGGGGCGCATACCCAGGTTTGGGTTGTATCCCTGGTCAGGGTGAGTACAGAAGGCAACTGGCTGGTGTTTCCCACACCAGCGTTTCTCTCTCAATAGACTATATCCTCGGGTGAGGATTAAAAAAACAATAATGATAATAAATAAAAAAATGAAGCAGGAAAACCCTGATCACCAAATAAATAACAAGAATGTCAAGAGGGCCAATCCCGAGAAGAACAGGGTGCTAACGTCCACCTTTCCCTGGGCTGTGACGAGGTGGACAGCGATTACACGTGAACACACTTTTATATGCAGCTTCCTGAGTTTTCATGTGAACTGCCACTCCTCTCATCCGACTGGGAAAAATACTAAGTTGCTCATGACACAAGAACAGATTTCCAAGAGCCTGTGCAGGACGGTGACTGGCACTAGAAACCGGAGTACCCCAGAGACGTGTGTGGTCATCTGAAAGAAGTCAAATGAAAATGAAGTAAAGCACTCCCTTGAAGGAACCATCTTTGACCTTCTAGAAAAACCTGTACTTTCCCCAACAATGTACTTTTTTAGGTGTTTGTGGTACAGCTGCACCCATTAGAATGTAAGCACCACGACAGCAAGGATTCAGTCTCACGCACGAACATACACACAGCACCCAGAGAGGATGCTCAGCATGGTGAATGCTCAACAAGTATCTGTTGCTTGTCTCACATAGCATCTCATCATGACCTTAAACGACCTGACATCCAATAGAATATCCCTTAGTTGCTAACCAAGCATAAACAGCCCCATGGTTTCCAAATATGGATTCTGTAAGTTGTATACATTTAATACATTGCTTTGGTTTCCCTATATTTATTTATTCTCCTGCTGCAAGGGACAAGTGAGGCTGATGTTCTAACTTTCTAATAGTATTCGAGTTTCCTTATGGAAGAAACAGCATTAAATAAGTGAGCAGATTTAAAGAAATATCGTAGAGGAAGCACAGAGTAAGCCTAAAAGCAGGGACTGAGGAGCCACACTGCCCAGGTTTGAGTTTTGGCCCCACCACTTCCCAGGGTCCTCAGGCCACTTTCTTCGTTTTCTGTGCCCCAGTTTCCTCACAAATACAACAGAAATGACCTGCACGGTCTCGCCCCGCAGTTCTCCAGCCCTCTCCAGGGAGGCCCTGGCCTCACCTCTACTCTCTCTTCCTTTCATGGCAAAGCCAGACCAATACCCATCGCTTCACTCTTCATTTCTGCATGTTCTGCAATCTGGGATTTCTGTTTAGAGGTTCTACATATTTTATCTAGAGGCAAATTTATCTCCACCCCACCCAAAAAAGAATGCCTTTGCCTGACTTCCCTTTTCTACTGCCGATCCTCTCCCACTCACCCAGACTTGACGTGCCCACCCTACAGGGCTAACCCCTCTTCACGTTCTGCCTAGGGTTCCCAGGAAATTCTTTCCTATCCCTCTTCACTGTTCTTTGACCTCATAACTCTTCACAGACGGCGAGTTCCAGGAGAACAGAGGCAGATTCTCATGTTTTCACAGGTTTATCTATTCCAAACAGTCACTGAAAGGTTCTATACTTAGGCTCAACAAGCACCTGTCTGACACATGACTGTGTGCTTGGCGCACTACAATCGCCTCCTAAAAAGCTTCCTTGGCTCCACATTCCGAAGACTCAGTCTGTCCTAAAGTTATCAATCTTTCTTAAAATGCTTCCTTCGTACAACTTGTCTGCTCAGACACTCTTTCATGTACTCAAGTGACCACTAGTCACCAAGTACTAGAGATGGTCCTGTGGAAGGAAGAAAGAATTGGGGCACAATTCCAAAAAGAAGTCCTCTCCAGCTCTTCAAAATATTACAAAAAGCTGTTAGAGCTAATACGTGACTTTAGCGAGCTTGCAGAATTCCAGATCAATATACGAAAATCAGTACTATGTACTAGCAATGACAATCAGAAACTGGAATATAAAAACCTGTATAGCAATATAAAAATATAAAACAGGTATGAATTTGACAAAATTGGTGAAAGACTAGTACTTAAAAAGTTTTCTTTTTATCCTCACTCGACGATGCATTTATGGATTTTAGAGAGTAGGGAAGGGAGGGAGAGAAATATCCATTGGTGCCTCTTGCATGCACCATGACCGTGGACTGACCTTCAACCTGGGCATGTACCTGACTGGGAATCGAACCTGTAACCTTTCAGTTTACAGGACAACACTCCAACTGAGCCACATTGGCCGGGCTAAAAAGTTTTTAATTAAGAAAATTAAAGAAAAATCTAAATAGGAGAGACATACTATGTGTACACCATATGCACGACTCTTTTTTAAAAAATCAGTATTAAGCCCTGGCTGGTGTGGCTCGGCAGACTGAGTGCAGGCCTGGAAGCAAGGGGTCACTGGTCTGATTCCCAGCAGGGGGAGCACATGCCTGGGATGCAGGCCAGGTCCCCAGTAGGGGGTACCCAAGAGGCAGCCACACATTGATGATTCTCTCCCTCTTTTTTCCCTCCTTTCCCCTCTAAAAATAAATAAATAAAATTTACAAAAAAAGTTTAAAAATCAATATTAACACGTCAATTCCTCCCCAAATTATCTACAGATTCAACACAATCCCAATCAACATCCTAGTATATGTATAAAAACTGACAAAATAATTTAACAATATGGAATTGCGAAAAACCTGAAGTAGACATAATTTTGAAAAAGAAGTTGTAAAACTAACACTACCTGATTTCAAAATGTATTAGGAGGTAGGAACCTAAAAAACCCAGAATCATCATCTGAAGGGCAGGCCCCTTGTAGTACAGGCATCCCCCACTAGGAGTGTTCTAGGAACCCATCTGTGCCAGTGTACCAGCTGGCATTGTTGTGAGAGGCTGCGTTTGGCTGCAGTGAAATTTTTTTAAAGACTCTTTTGATGCATTTGCCTTTCATGAAGAGTGATTTATAAACATGCCTGCCACAATGTGCTGAGTGGTCAGCAGTTTTTGACCAAAAACAGCATGACCCTGCCCACCCATGCCCTACCTTCCCTATTAACTGTATCTCGCCAGATGACTTTTTGTTTCCCTGGATGAAAAATGTCCTCAAAGGGAAACCTTTTGTCAGCATGGAAAAGGTAAAACAAACAAACAAAAAACAACAGAAACACTAAAAGCCATCAAAATTGATAATTCAAAACTGTTTTGAACAGTGGAAAAAAATGTCTCAATAGGTGTAATTGTATCATATAAAAAGTACTTTGAAAGTGACTGAAGTTTAAACATGTAAGAATACA
Source organism: Tonatia bakeri (assembly GCA_004024845.1). Taxonomy (NCBI): domain Eukaryota; kingdom Metazoa; phylum Chordata; class Mammalia; order Chiroptera; family Phyllostomidae; genus Tonatia; species Tonatia bakeri. The sequence goes on from PVIA01011323.1 coordinate 11,343, forward strand.
CAATTTTTTATAAGTAAATTCTGTCTTTTTAAGTCCCCCCTCACTTAAGGCTATAGTAATAAAGACATTATGGTACTGGAATCGACACACACAAATAGATTATTGGAACAGAATAGAAAGTCCCGAAATGGATCTGTACACACATGGAAGACTGATTTTCGACAAAGATACAAATTTGTTTTAAGGACTTACTTTCTCAGTGGACTTACTCTTTCTCCAAATGGTTCTAGAATAACTACGTATTTGCAAAAAAAAAAAAGTGATCTTTTAGTTATAACTTGCAACACCATTCACAAATATTAACTCCAAAAATATGATAGATTTAACTTTAATGTCCAAAACTATAAAATCTGGAGGAAAAAGTAAGTATAGAAAATCTTTTAGACTTTGGGACAATTGGGCAAAAGTTTTCCCAAAAGCATTATCCATAAGAACGTCAATAAACTGGACTTAGAAAAAATTGAAAACATTTGTTTTTCAAGACACTTTTAAGAGAATAAAAAGATAAGCCATGCACTAAAAGAAAATCTTTGCAAAGCATCTACCTGACAAAGGACTTTTGTGTATCCAAAACCAGGTAAGTATTTCTCAAGGCCTAATAATAGGAAGGAAAAAAATAGTTGGGCAAATATCTGAACGCATCCCCAAAGAAGACGGACAGAGGCAAACAGCACGTGCAAAGGCGCTCACATCACCAACCGCCGGGAAGTGCGGTGAGGCGTCACTGCCCACCCATCGGAACAGCGGGAGCTCACCGGGCGGACCGCGCACACGGACCGCGCACACCCACTACGGGAAGGCGGAGAGAAACTGAAACTCTCCTCTGCAGCAGGGAGAAGTGAAAAACAGCACAACCACTTTGGAAAACAATTCAATCGCTTCTTAAAAAGTGAAGCATACACCTGCCATATGGTCCAGTCATTCTACTACTAGGTGTTTACTCCAGACAAACAAAAACTCATCCACATAAAGACTTGTACGTTAATATTCTTAGCAACTCTGTAACAACCAAAAACTATAAACAACCCTACCCTTTCAACAAACGAGTGAATAAACCGTGGCATATCCACACAATGAAATACTGCTCAGTAATAAAAGAAATAAATTATGACATGTGCTACAACATGGGAGAATCTCAAAGTGATGATGCTGAATGAAAACCAGGAAAAAAAAAGGCCAGATATTGTATTATACGATTCGAATTATGTAAAATTCTAGAGAAGGTGGAGTAATGTACACTGATAGAAAGCAGATCAGTAGTCACTGAGGGACTGAGTGGAGGGAGGAACAGGAAGCAAAATTACCAAGAAGCAGAGAGAAACTTGGGGAGGGGTAGATGTGTTCATTATTCTGACGGTGGTGACAAGCTTCCTCTGTGTTATGTGCCCATTCACCGAATCACACACTGTAAGTATGTCAACTTATTGTATGCTGATCATAATACAATAAAGCTGACTGAAAATTTTTAACCCATCCAAAACCTGACCTTTTTGAGATGTACCCACCCACCCCAAATATCTGCTTCTCCTACAGTGTATTTCACCTCGTGATGGCAACTCAAACCTTCCAGTTGCTTAGACCAAACATCTTGAAATTATTCAATATCATATTTTCATATTTTAAAAATTGAAGTAACGCCTCTTAAAATTTGTAAACAGCCCTGGCTGGTGTGGCTCAGTGGGCTGAGTGCTGGCCTGCGGACCAAAGGGTCACTGATTCAATTCCCAGTTAGGGTACATGCCTGGGTTGTGGGTCAGGTCCCCAGTAGGGGGCACGCAAGGGGCAACCACACACTGATGTTTCTATCCCTCTTTCTTCTTCCTTTTCTCTCTCCAAAAATAAATAAACAAATAAACAAACAAACAAACAAATAAATAAATGGAATCTGCTAAATAAAACAAACAAACAAATAAAAACAGGCTTACAAGCACTCATAGGAGGCATGTTGTTCTAAAAACACTGTAAAACACTGCTATAAATAATTTTTAAATTCCCCACATTTTACAAGAAAAACTTCCAAGTCTATGTTCTCCACTCTTCACGGCCCTTACAAGGCCCTTACAACGCAGTCTCCTTTCCCGTCGGTCCCAGTAGACTAAGTGTTCTATGGAGGCCTCCACGCGCCTGGTACAGCATCTTCCACAACTCAGCCTTCCAGAACCCCCTGTCAAAGCCCCATTCCCAAACCCATGTAAAAAGTACCACTCTCATGAGAATCTTTACCTAGTCCTAATCCAAAAAGGCCCCTCTTCTGAACTTCCACCTCCCCCGTAGTATAGATATTTCACAATGCGATATAGTTAAGAAATATCTTATCCACCTCTACTGAATAATAAATGTCCTGAGTGCAGCAGTCAATGGCCTTTTGACTACGTGGTACAATGAAGTGATTCCATACATTCATTTTAGACTATTTCTTAAGTATATATACCTAGGAAAATAAAATTAATAATCAAATGTTAAAGTTTAACTTTTGTTTTCATTATTCACAAGGCTGTAAGATTGTCCAACTACCTTTTCTACTAGGCCCTTGAATAAAAGAATGAACAATTAAATTTTTAGAAACCTCGATACAGACATCTAAATTCATGTTAATTATTTTGGTGCTATCCTGTGTTCCAGGGCTTTAAGGCCAAGAAAGGGATGAAGGGAAGTTAAAAAGTCTTCACCAACTGACATGAAAAGTGAAGAGAACTGGCTGCCACAAATCCAGTGAAGAAAAGCCAAAAGAAGGCGAGTTAGAACATTAACACAGCAGTTCTTGTTTTAAAGGGATGACGTCAGTCCGCACAGACAGAAGCCTGGGCGCTGAAGCATCTGGAAGACTAGGAGCCTTCATCACCATGACCACCCGCCGTGCCGGATACCTAAATAATACCAGAAATATGACTGTTGTTCAATTATCACCTATTCTTCCCACTAAAACATTATTCCTTTCTAGTACTCTCCAGCTATTTGAATCCTAAACCATATTTAAAACCTTCACACACCTTCTATGGGCTTCCTCTTTAAGCCATGACCATATCTTCAAAACACCTTGGTAGCTTTTTCCCCAGACACTCTTCCAGATAAATCCTTATGGCACTTTCTGTGTAGTTGTCTTACATTCTTATTTACCTTTGCGTGTATTTACTGTTCACCTCTTACATTCCTTGAACAAAACCACTGAGCTTTGCATTTCCTACAGAATCTCCCACCTAACAGTACCCACTACAGACTTACGATAACAGTACAAGCAATAGTTAAAACATCTGATTAAAACTGGAAAAGCAGTAACAGCAGAAGGTGGTGAGTAACAACCAAATGAAAAGAAGATCATGAACAGGGTTTCAGGTTTATGCTCCTATTTGCTAGATCACAAGAGCAATACAAGATAAATGCTGCCCAAAATCTTGCACAAATTTGTTAAAAACAAAATGTACCTTTAATAAAGGTCAAAATCATGAGAAAAATCAAATGTGCTACTTTATGCAATGGCACTGTTTCTAACCTGGGAAAAGACCAACGCTACTGAACCAAGTCTGTAGAGCCTGCGCTGTGCTGCTCAGGTGTGCTTTAAGAGACAAAGCTGAAGTGTCTCCCTTGTATGTTACACAGTATTTAATTAGGTAAAGATTTTATACAACTTAACTTCTACAGTATAATCCACATATTCTGGTTACAGGTATTTAACAGAGCAATTAAACCCTTATTTCCACTTCTGTTCTAAAATCCGCCTGCCCGCAGTGAGTGGGAACTGCTGCAGATCATTAAACACTCATTTATCAATGTCTCTCACCAGGCAACACAATGCAGCAGAACAGCACACGGGAAACCATCCTGAACCCCAGCAACAGCGGCTAATTAGCATAGCCTACCACTAAACCTACACCATATGATTGGAACTGTTAGTCGGAATGCTAGCCAATCAAACTAGGTTATGCAAATAGCCTATTTGAGTTGCCAGGGCAGGGCTACTTCCAATTGTCCAATAGGAAAACAAGCAATAAACAAGAAATGAAATTGAGCTTTGTCACATTTTCAAGTCGCTGTTAACGCTTTCAGGTTTAGAGCAAAATTAACAGCAACTGTAAAGGATTAGAATCATACTCTACTTTTCAAGCCAAAAGCAATCCGATGATAATACACACAGAATACACTAAAAGTCATGCAGTTGTAATTTTAACTTTTTACTATACAGATATGTTTTACTAACAGAAGCTGCAATCAACATTCAACTTTCCCCCGCCAACGACTCAAAAGGAAGAATTCTGTAAATGTCTTTCTATGCATTCAAATAGATTCTCAAACATTACATTATAGACAAATCCCACAAAGCATTTTTACTCTACTATGAAAAGACTAAATAAAAGGTGGGCGCAAGAGAACACATGGCTCACTGGAAGTCTCAAGCTTTATTGGGTTGAAGAGAAATAACATTTCATTTTCTTATTATGATGTATGTTAACATATAATTTCAAAAATAATTTAGAAACAATAAAGCCAAATTAACTATTAACCTATAAGTCTTCGAATATATAAATTGAGATCACATAAATAACATTCACCTCTTGGAACCAAATTAAACTAAGATGTAGGCATAATATCAGCATACTGTGTTTCTGCAAAATTTCTAATAAAACAAAAAAACTGTCAGTACATACTAACAGCTACAAAGATAGTTTTAAAGAATATCAGTGTTCTGACAATTCTTAGTGGTTGAGAGAATTTCTTTAATCTCACATATTCAGAGAAATGCTTTGAAACATGTCAAGGAGACACAGTTCCCATTTGTGCCTTATAATTTATCTTTATAAAAGATACAATTTAATTTTTAAATAGATCAACTAGTTCCACCTATCCTAGCAATTATCTCCTAAACGAAGTACAGATTCATCCCACACCAAAAAGTAGTGATTCTTAAATGTTTTCCACAGATGTCTGTAAATATTTCTAGAAGAACATCTAACATTTATAAAATATACTGAATTAAGATAGAGCAGATTCTGGTCATCATATTAAAAGAAAACACATGTTGGCCCTATTTCTATCACTGCCAACTATCTTCCACCTTCAGAAAACTGAAGCCACTTTCCACCAGCTCCAAGCACTCCCCACCGACACGTCTCCTAATTTCTTCTCGTGTTCCCTCTACTCAGGGATTCTAGATGAAAACCACTTAAAGTCCAATGAACCAAACTGGAGTCAGCTTCTCAGAAGAAAGAGAAGGATCAATAACTGAACTTTAAGCTAAAAGAAACTTTAAATATCATCTAACAGTAACCCCTCATTCTATAAACCAGGGGTGTCAAACTTATTTTCACTGGGGTCCACGTCAGCCTCGCGGTTGCCTTCAAAGGGCCGAATGTCATTTTAGGACTGTGTAAATGTAACTACTCCTCAACAGTTAAGCAAGAGCTCGCCACTGCTGCAGGGTAGAAACAAGGTGCCAGGCCAGATAAAACAAGGTGAAGGGCCGGATTTGGCCCACGAGCCTTGTGTTTGCCAACTGTGGTCTAAACCAAAAACTTTACACTTAGAAAAACAGCAAGTGAGATAAAGATCCCATAGACAAAAATCAAAGCCCTCCCAAATTATCTTTTAAGAGTACCTATGAATAGTCAATGTACCAGTCAGGTATCAGTAAGTCTCCTGGTTTGTTTTCATATGAACATACGAGGTCTATCCAAAAGGTATCCAGCCATGTAATGTGAAAAACGGAGACATTTACTGAAAAGGACACAGGATACAAGAAACAATGTACACAAGACAAGGAAGCCACAGTCCCCTTCAAAATCGGCACCTTGGGACCTTAAACAGCTCTCCCAATTGCCATCAGCTGCCCCATTGCATTTTCCTGAATCTCACTGACTGTTTGAAATGTCTTCCCTTTCAAAGGTGATTTTAGTGTTGGGGAAAGCTAGAAGTCTCAGGGTGCCAAATCTGGGCTATAGGGAGGCTGAGTCACTTGGGTGATTTGACGTTTTCCCAAAAACCTCTGAACAAGACATGATGCATGAGCGGGCAAATTTTCATGATGAAGCTGCCAATCACCAGTTGCCCATAGCTGCAGACTTCTAAATCATCCAAAGAGTTTCCACAAAGGAAGTTCAAGCTTAACTAAGCAAAACTGGATGCAGATTTGTTGCTCTTATTTGTTCAGTCATTTTGAATGAGACAGCCACACAGTACACATGCACACTTAACAGCATCTACTGCCCCCACTGACTAGTACAGTGAAGTCATCATTGTTCACGCATGTGCCATGTGCATTCTTAGTCCAGTCTCCTTGACTGCCAAGTTACATCGATGTCATGCAAACTGGTCTCATTGTATCAACAATGGCTGGACTTTTTCTGGACAGACCTTGTATATTTAAATATGAGTGTTTAAAAAAGACTTACTTCAGATTATCCTCCATACCATCATCCACAGCATCCATCTACTAACCAAGGCTTCAGGAAAGCTTGCAAATCACTCTCTAACCCAAAGCAATTTAATCCATTCCCTAAAAGACTCAATGTCAATTTATGTCATTTGGTACGTTTCTGAACTACTTGGAACCCTAACAAGCCCCCTTTAATTCCTATGGATAAAGGCAAGACAATAAAAGGGAACAATTTTTTAAACCAATTTCATTCATACTCTTGCCCATAAATCTTTAATATTTTGATCAGTGCTCCCAAGTTCAAGCTTCTCTTTTTTATCCCCTTCACACTGACGAAGCAATCCTAACCCATCCTCTTTTCCAATCTTCTATAGTAGCAAACAGAGAATTTTCCATATAATCCAGGACTGAATCCTGGTCTACCTCCTAAACATTCCTCATATAACAAAATTTTGCCATCCTTGAAAAGGAAAAAAATTAAATCTTTGGCACTCTTATCTTCCTTTGAGACCTGGAAACACAAGGAAACATCTTCTGTCTAGCAACAGATGCTCTGGGATAAAACACTCTAAATTTAAATGTGGTTCAGTTTTTCTTCAATGCTTTTAAAAGCTACTTACTTACATTGTGGAGTTTAGGAAAATACCAATGAGTACTACTTTTAGAATCAGAAATTAAATATCTAAAACATTTATAAATAGTTAACCCACTAAATTAGAATCATTGTTATCTAAAATATGTATTTTAGAATTCCCCTAATAAAGAAAATATGTTTTCCAAACAATTAGTCATTACCTTTTTAAAAATACAGTATTCCACTTACATTTTCTCCCCGACATTGTAAGAATACATGCAGAATAAATAACTGCTAACTTCTCATCTGCATTAAGGATGCTTTAGATACAGAAACAGCCTCTATCCTCTCAACATACAACAAGGCCATTATTATGTAAGTAATAAATCATCCAACGTTATCTCAAATGACAACTCATACCATACAATTTTGCATTTTAGGAAGAGATACAATATAGCTTTAAAGTTTTTAAGAATGCTAAGTGGATAAAATGTATTTTCATTTTTTTATTTTGAAGCCATCCAATCTTAAAAAAATCTTTTTAAACTCTGAGAAACCACTTTGGTCAAGTTTATAATTCCTTAATCTATAAAGTGAGACTGCCACCATATTGTTTAACTGGACATCTTTTACAAAAGATTAAATACACCCAGTAGAGATCTATAGCCTCCAATTTAAGAACCATCCTAATGCATTTTCCTTCCTTCTCACTTACGTCTACTTATAAAAATAGAAGGTGAAATGTTAAAATCTGGATTGTAAACAAAGTTTTTTGAACTGTACGTTTGTGGACCAGTAATACATGTCTGGGAAATGTTCCCATCCTCAGCCCCCATCCCTTCCCAAACCAAAAATACACTCAGAACATTATGGCACCCTGGCCGAGCCGCTCAGTTGGTGGTAAGAGTGTCAGCCCCATACACGAAGGTTACAGATTTGATCCCCAGTCAGGGAATATATAACAATCAAACAATGAATGCATAAATAAATAGCACAACAAATCAATGTTCCTTCTCCCTCCCCCTCCATCTCCCTCTAAAAATCAATCAATAAAAAATTTTAAGTGATATTAAATACACTTCTGCTCCTTCATTCAGGTATCATGGAAATACAAAAGTTGACTCATCGAGCCTTTACTTAGATGATGTTATAATTAATGCACACTGCTAAGAAAGAGAGGTTTAAATTAGTTTTACAGAATTTTAATAACTGAAAAACTTACTTTTATTTTTAAATCATTTTTTTATTTTTCCATTATAGTTGACATACAATATTATATTAGTTTCAGCTGTACACCCCAAAATTGGACTTCAGATAACTAAGTGGTCATGCTGACAAACCTAGTGCCCCTCAGACAACACACACAGCCACACCGCACTGGCATGTTACTGACTGTACTCTCTACCTGTACTTTACACCCCCGTGACTATTCTCAACAGAAACACTTTTAAAAGGGGATAAAAACTGGCAGGGAGAAAGGGAGCATAGAGAGTTATTTGATTTCATCTTTCAGGGAGGACAGTGACTAGTTTTTTAAATAATAAAACAGAGCTATAAAAACATTACTGTATTTAAAGCAATGGAAGTAACAAATAGAAAAATTTAAAAGCTAAATCTTAAAAGGAGTTTTACCACTAAGGTGTGAGGAAAAGGAAAACTGATTACTTCATTTTTTACTTCCAGAATGGATTAAATTTTATTAACATATGCATGATAATTGAGTAATTAATGTTTAATATAGAAGAAAAGTACAATCTAAATTTAACCTGTCAGTTGAGCATTAACCTGAGAAATATGACTATCAATACAAAGAAAAAAGACTAGTTGTATATAACCCGTAAGTTACAGAAATGCAAGCATTCAACAACTTTTTTTTGCTTTTTTGCATCAGCAAAATAAATACTGGTATTTTCAAGTGTCTGCTTTTTGAGTATTGGATTCTGTGTAGTGTATTTTGTGCATGGCGTATAAAAATGAAAGTTAAACCTATCTGTGATTTTCTCTAATGTAATCTTTAACACAGATCTATTAAAAACATGGAACTCTATACTTTTTAAGAGATCAGCATTAACTGATATACAAACCTCGACCAATCTAAAGAGGCACCACTAGGTAGGAAAAGGGAGAAAAACATTAAAAAGTAAGCATTCTGCACTTTCGGAGGAGCTGATGACCCACACTACCCAGACCTTAAGCAGTGACGACTTTTTTACATCCGCTTTCTTAGTTTGGGTTTCCCTTTTTCTTAACTTGCCTTCTTAAAGCAAACCAAAATCTATTCAGAAAGTTTTTTAAACAATGGACAAATCTATCCATTTGCTAAAACTCCAAAAACCCAACTCCATCAAATTATTCCTGGAACCAAAACAAATATTTTGCTTCACGTGAATCTGCAATTCAAACCACTGCCGGTAACACGCTCTTCACAACTCGTATCTGCCCCTTTAAGAACACGCTTCTTTTCATTCCTTTTTAAAGCAGTGATTACTTCCACAGGCTTTCCAGAAAAGCTAATACAGACAAGCTTACTGTATCTTATCAAAAACAAAGGGTAAATTATTTATGAAACCCTTGGGAATCCCTTTAAAAGAAATACCCAAAATAAAAGATCGCCACCATCAACAGATTGTTAATGGGTTTATTTTCATTTGTCCAACAAATATCTGAGAGTCAATTATGTTCCAGGCATTACAGTAGGAAATGAGATCCAGTTCCTCCAAACACTTAAACCTCCTGTATAAAATGATACTACGAGCAACATTCAAACACAAACACAAACTGGAAAGCATACCAGCAGTGAGAAACACAGCAGGAATGTGGTGGTTCGGAGCCAGGAGTCATGCTCCTGAGTTTGCATCCTCACTCCATCATCTCCTGGCTGTGGCTGGGGCAGGCTACCTAACCTGGGGTAATCATCAGACCCATCTCAGAGCTATCATGAGGAGAAAATGAGTTAGTAAGTATGGATCATTCAGAACAGCTCTCGGCAGATAGTAAGGGTTCAGTGAAGAACTCTCATAAAATAACAAGAAATCACAAACCCAAGAGAAATATCAGCTAAGAATATTAAAAGGAAATTCACAGAAAATATGAATAACATGGGAAACTTTTTCTATCACGTTTTGTCTATCAAAAAACTGGCATACATTAAGTACCCAGAATTCTAGAGTATGAGAAAATTCTGATGTAAATTCTGATTTAAAGAATCATAAATTATACTTTTAAAAGGTATTTGAAAATATGTACAGAAAGTCTGAAAAATACACACGTATCTTCTAACTGAACAACTGCAACTTCTATGAATTGGACTTAAGGCAATGAACCAAAGATCAGCATGAAGACGGCCACAAAGTGTTCACTTAAACGTTATTTATGACCTAATTAGCAATGGGGTTAAATAGCAACTGATTTGCAGAATAGTAATTAGACATTAAAAATGATGCTATAAAAGAACATTAATGACAAAGAAATGTTTACATTTCAAAAGACTATAAAAAGTCAGCAAAATAGGACCCCATTTTTATTAACTACTGCCTGAAGGAGCCATGTGCACATAAAATAGCAGGCAATATACAAACTAAAAAATTACAAAAGATCTAAGTGCACTTGAATTTTTTCTAAGTACAGGGCTCACTTACTAGTATGAGGACCTCGACAGAACAGGCCGCAGTACACATGCTGAACTGCAATGAAGTGACAGACAGGGTGAGCTTCAGCCCCGCGAATGGCGGGCTCTCATCTCTCCGCTCGTTCTTATCTCACCCACTCGGCAGAGAAGCCCTGGAAGGGCCTGACCTCCACGTCAAGCATCCTCTTCATCTACCTGGCCACCCACTCCTCTTCAAAGGTGTGCGGGATGGGGCCAAACGCTCATCTCTTTTCCCCGATCAGAATGAGAGCAGTGAAGCAGATGAAAAACGGGGCAGCACCCACAACTGCCTTCCACTCACCCCTCCGCGCTCCTGTTCACTTCCGCAAGGCTCTCTTGAACCTAATTCAATACAATTCAACCTTTTCATCAACCAACAGACCGCTCCAGAGGCTCTTCTCTTTCAAGGCTTTCGGGCTGGCAGAAAGGTCCTCGATGTGAGCCGCATCAGGTGAGGGACAGTCACGTGGGTGGACGTAACTCAGGAGGGCAGAGTCCTCACTCCTCACAACACTCCTGCGTGCTCACACACTGAGTGGGAATCGCTCGCTCGCCAGTTAGGCTAAATACCCTGGTGGTTGACAGTCTGCCCACGGCGGCCTCTGCGCCCACCCACAGGCCGCTGTGCCGCCCTACACCCTGGCTGCTCGCAACCGGGTGGGAGAGAGGCAAAGCCCAACTTGAATTACTTTTAATTAAAAATACATAAACTGGACTGTGGTGGTTGGTGATAGCTGCACAACTCTAAATTCACTAAAAACTCAAACATTCAAAAAATGCATAAATTTTATGCTCTGTAAATTGTTTTAAATATTCACACAGAGTACTTATTATTATTAAAAAGGTGAGGGGTAGGAAAAAGTCCCCACCTTCAGACAAGAAATTATAACCATATTATGTTTTATTTAATGGGCAAGAAGGAGAGCTTAAGTATTTCAGGTATCTTTTAACAATAAATTTACGTAACTGTAACAAAGTATTTTTCTACTACATTCATGTAAAAATGGATGTCATGTAATCACGTCAAGCACATCAGTATGAAAAAAACCAAAATGTTAACTTTTTGGCTAACTTGGTTCCCAGAAAAACTATCTACTTCTGTCACACATTTCCCTGCCTACCCTGCTTCTGAAATTCCTTTGTGAACAATTCCAGTAAGTAAAAAATCAGCATAATTCCAATGTCTAATAAAAGTCATTCAACAAAAACTTTAAAGCATGTGAAGTTAGACATGACTTCGAAATGACTGCTTGAAGTCTGACATTCTTCAGGCAGGCAGAAGAAATAAAAATTGAGACTTTAATGTGTAATTTCACAAGTCAAGTCAATTTCTCAGTAAGAAAATGCAAGCCCCAAACATGTACAAATAATAGAGGAACAACTGGGAGGGGCAAAACAGTAACAAGAACAGAGCACGACTACCAGGCCTGCGTGATGTGCACGCTCTGCACGACACGTGTCATGAGCTGTCATCGCCAGTGGTGTACTTCCTACGCCCCGTGTGAGGAAGATCAAGTTTGGATATTTGCTTTTTGTTCTCGTGGTTACCACGAACCCTTTGACTTCCCCCCCTAGGGAATATCAGTGAAATTTAACCAGTAAGTTCTCTCCTTCCCTTTTCTCTTCTCCAAGTATCTCACTTGAAAATACATCTTTTTTTCTTCCTGTTAGTAACTATGAATCAGCAACTTTATTCTTTTATTTTTTTATTTATAATGTATCTTCATTGCAGAGAACATGACCATTACATACTCCACTCACTCCTAACTATCATCTGGTTTAAGTTCTCCAAGTACCTTATCTAACGTTCCCCTGTATCAATGCCACTGCAGTCAGTCCCTGGTTGCCAAAGTCTATTCTCTACTGGAGTCCTTAAAAAGCGACTCAAAGAAAAAATAGTCCACAAATTCATACTCATCTTCATAAAATTTTGTCTTTGTATTTTGTTCAACTTAGCTGGATGTAAAACTTCTGGCTCTCATTTGTTTTCCTTGAGTGCATAAGAAGTTACTCCACTGCATCTGGCAGAAAACAATGCTATCAGAATCACGTAATCTAATATTCTTTACCTTAAGAATTACTTGGGTTCTGGGGTGGGAGGACTTGAATGGGAGTAGGGGGGTGAAAACTGTACTTGAACATTCATTTAAATAAAAAAAAAAAGAATTACTTGGGTTCTTTGCTCAATACCCAAAGAATCTTCTTTTATTTATAGTGCAGTAATTTTTAGAGTATGGCTACATGTTGGTCATTTCAGGATCAACTTACCCAAACACACAACATGCCTTTCTCAAGTGTAGTGCACTTTTTTTAATCTCAAGAAATTTACCTGACTTACAATTATTAGTATTTACTAAGTTTTTCATTGCTTTTGTTCTTCTTCAGGGATTCATATTATTTGTATGTTGAAACTTCTTTCCCTGTTTTTATTAATTGCCACTTTCTCTAGAATGTTTACTTTTCAATTCATTTTGTTTACTTTTTCTCCTTTTCATCTTGTGTTTCACTGAAGACATTTCCTATTGTTTTTTTTACTCTCATGTTCCTTCTAAGTTCAGGTTGCACTTTTTAATGATTGTTTTCCTTTTATTTCCTGTTCTTGAGTTATCACATTTCTAAGATTTCCTCATTTGGATTCATGATGTTTTCATTGAAATTTTCTAAATTTCTTTGGGTCTGTTTTCAAATATCAGGGTATAGCTTTCATGTGTTTTATAGACATTTCTCTCTTGACATGCTTTCACGGCCTGCAGGAACATTATTCTGTTCCTTATTCCCTTCTTCTTACAAAAACTCTACGGGAATTTGACTGTGACCCTTGCTTACTGCACATTTTTGTGTAAAAGAAAAGACTCCTGGAGAACTGAAGCAGCTCTCCCGGCTTCAGTAAGAGCCCACCTGTCCCATGAAGGACGCTGCCGCAGAGCCCCATGCATGCTACGCTCTCACCTTCCCCACTTCACCTGACCTTTTCTCTTCGGCCCTCCCTGTCTCCAAAGGGCTAAATCTGAATTCTCTTCCCAGCGGTGCCTCCTAGGGGGGCAGAGAATGGGGGGCCAGCCTTAACAGGGAACCCTTAACAGGGAAGGGTGCTTCAACTATTTAGTTCTGAAAATTCACAAGGACCAGATAAGCGCAACCCCACAGAAATCACTGTGAGCTCCTAGCATCCTGGGAACTCAAAACTCTGTGTCAGTTTCAGCTGGCTGTTTTCAGACTTGTTTCCCACTTTTCAGGGGGTCTTTCTTGGCTATCTTGAGGTCCCCTCCTGGTCTAGGGCCCACCTGAAGACACTCTGTTGCTTCTTTCTGCATCCCTCGTTACAAATGTTGACACCACAAAGTTACTTGAGATTTGCTTCCACCTACCTGTATTAGGTTTCTGGGAATACAGGTTACCTAATTTTGCAGAAGGTATCCAGGAGTTTCTAGTTTTGCTGTCCATCGATTACTGTCTGTTTTTAGAGAAAACAGTGGAGATTCAAAAAGTATACCCCGCTGTCATCTTTCCCCAAACTAAAACATTCTTGGGTGGTACATTTAGTAATGCCCCTAAAATCTAAACGAATGAACATGAATCTATTTGTTTTCCCCTGGGTTTTGAATAAAGGCGCTAAGGTTTAAGAAATTCAACTTTCTAATGCTGCTCACTTCAGGTTTCCCATCATCTTTTCTGTAAATAGCACATGTTCTCTTATGTGAGATATATGATGTAATTATTAATTGGTTCCACTTAGAAATTAGAAATGTAAATAATAAAAATATAAAACATTTAAAAAGCCCAGGCCTATGCGACTCAGTTGGTTAGGTGTCATCCAGCAAACCCAAAATGTAGCCAGTTGAGTCAGGGCACATGCCTGGGTTTCGGGTTTGGTCCCAGGTCACGGTACGTACAAATGGCAACCAGTCAATGTTTCTCTTTCTCCCTCCCTTTCCCTTTCTAAAATCAAAAATTAAAATTTAAATCTTAAAAATATATATGAAAATGTTTAAAAAGAAAATGAAAAATGAGGAACTCTTAAAACCACCTGAAATAATTTATAAAGCAGACATTGTGATTTTTAGGAATTACTAGAATAACAAAAACTGTTCTTCTCACAAGTGTTCGTGAAAACCGTCCCACATCACAGGAAGCCCGCTACACACACACAGGGCATACACAAAGGATAGGCCACTAACTCCCTGACCTTGAGAATCCAACTACTTGGGATAAAAAACTGGTATGCAACATTTGCAAACTCCGTAAAGCATGAACTGAAAATCATTTGCTAGAAAGAAAGAATTCTGGGGGGAGGATATCCACCAGACCACTAGGTTTGTCACTTCATGCATTTGTGAATCACTTGAACTTTTTCCACTACATTGTCATTTTTGTATTTTCTAAAATAGGAGATTCTTCCTTTGAATTAGAGATTTTATTTTTAACTATAATGCTCAATGTTCAAAAAGATATTAAAAGATACACATTCATGTAATGTTAAGTGAGTATAAACTAGTGCTTATTAATTACCAAATAGCTTTCTGAAAAGTTGTATTAAGGACCTTAAAACATTCTCAAACCCTATGACCCAATATGTATAACTCCTGGGAATCAATTAGAAAAAATAATTTATCATACAACCAAACATTTATGCTCAAATGTTAATACTTTTAAAAAGTGAAAAGTGTCCTCGCAGGTGTGGCTCAGTGGGTTGAGCACAGCCTACAAACTGAAAGGTTACCAGGTCGATTCCCAGGCAGGGCGCATGCCCAGGTTGTGGGCATGCGAGGGACAGATAGATGGTTCTCTTGCACATCAATGTTTCTCTCCCTCTCTTTTTCCCTCCCTTCCCCTCTCTCTAGAAAATAATAAATGAAATCTTTTAAAAATTAAAGAAAAGAGAATAGTAAATAAATCAATGTCTTATAAGAGGTATCTAACTTAACTGGGAAATTATCATACAGTGTAACAGTCTCAAATCAGCACACTTTAAAATAAATTTCTAAAGTAGTTTACCCTCAAAACATTCTAGTTCTGAATGCTCTAGATTTGCTCCAGGTTCAAAGTGACAGCAGAGTACTATAATTAGTAAGTTGTTGGTGACATGGGGAAATGTTTATGATATAATGATGGGCAATATAAGAGAAAATTTATATGATATAAAAAAAATCCATCTAAGTCTATCAACCTGAATGGATATTGAGCATCTCAATTAATCATAATTGGCACAAAAATAAAAACACTAGAAGAGAACACGCCGTAGTATGATATGGGCAGTAGAACTTTAGAAATATCTCCTTCTACTTATCTGTGTTTTCATAGATTTCCACAGTATTCAGCAATTGTGTATTAATAAACAGAAAAGTAAAAACCTTAAAGCAAAAATAAATCCACTGAATTTATCATTCACCAAAGATAATAAATTCATTGAATTATTAAGAGAATAATCAGACCTGCTTGGGGTTACAAAAATGAACGAGGGCTAAGGGAAGAAAAGTACAGAAAAAGACCAGACACCCAGCACCCTGTGGAGAACAATCTCAGAAGGGCGCAAACTGGCACTATGCGGCAAAATATGAAAACGCACTGGCCCTTTGATTCCTCCAATGCACCCTGCATGCAAATGGGATTAAATGAATTTTTTTTTTAATTTACAGATCTGGTTTCTAATTGTTCTGTAATAAAAAGCCATATTCCTGTGATTACTGAAGTATGAAAACTTTGTACTACAAAACTCACATTTTAAAATGAGTTAGAGAATTTAAAATTAAAAACTGCCACATCAAATGGTTTTAAGCAGTTAAATTTGTATGTATAAGAAATATGATGACAACATAAACAGACCAGCACAATTTAAAATAAATTTCTAAGGCTATTCATCCTCAAAGAGTTACAGCCCTGTATGTGCTGGAACTACTACACGTTTCAACCTGACTAACCTATCACTATTGTTAAAAAACAATTTTAGTTGTTAAAGAAGTCCATGTCAACAACAAAAAGAACTGTATCAACTGCTATATCCATCAGCTTTTCTCAAATAATGTTCCATTAAATGTTATTGGGCATAAGTACAAAATAAATGGGGGGAGGGGACCTTTTATGAAGTATCTTTTAAAAATGCAAGAGCCTTTATGTTAATATGCACAGTAATCTCTGAGGCAGTACATCTTCCAAATTCATCTCGGAAGTGCTTCTACATCCTAAATAAACTGAATTTGGTTACCTCTTCATTCAAAGGCATAAAAAGGGGCTGCCTCAGTTCCCAGGATGACAGTGATGAGAATGGGGTCACTTATCACTAACAGGGATAAACGGCAAACAGGGCGGTGTGCGCAGGAGAGACACCCAGGGCGGCTGCATGAGTCAGGAACTCTGGAGAGAAGAGCTGGACACAAACTCAGATTTGACGACCTTGGAACATCAACGCCAGGTGAGGCCACTGCTGTGACTGCTATTAAGCAGAGAATGTTTCCTGTTTTTCTTAGATGCCCAGAATTCAATAGATGTCTTAAAATTTTTCCATAACCACCCACTGCACCATTTGTTTACGCGTGTGCTCCCGCCTCCAACTGAAGTGTGTTCCGTGGCTCCTAAGCACAAGGATCCTTATGGACAGAGTATCTGTGACAGTACCTGGTACAAGCGAATGTTAGCCAAATAACTGATTTGTCACAAATGATTTCTCTTCTAAAAATTTTTTAAAGCCAATTTTACCTATTTATATTCCAATTATATATTAAAATGTGCTAAAAGACTCTCAGGTTAAGTACACGAACACCTATATATACATGTACTAGATGTATATACACATATGTATATACACATATGTATATATACATATACATCAAAGTTTGGCTTGGTACTCAGTAAAAGTCTGTTATTACGGTTTGGCTTCTGGAAGATAAGTCAGTGCCGACTTCCGCATCCTTCCTAGCACACCTGAGTCTGCACCTAGCCGATGAAAAGGTAGGAGAATGAGGTCTCATCACATCTAACCAACATAAAGTCAGGCCCATGGCGGCCTGTGGGAAAGGAGCATTCTCTTTCAAGTGTGCGTGGGCATCCCACCAGTTTAAGTGCAATAAACGTGTGCGCGGTAAAACAAGGGCGAACTGCTACATTCACTGATGGTGATTACAAAAACTGTTAATTTTATGTTCAAAAACAATTATTAGCTTTCAAATTGTTAAGAGGGAAATATACCAGAAGCTAATACACATACTAGAAAGAACCAGATCTTCCTTGAGTTTTTCCTTTATAAGCCAATAAATGTTGAAAATTTTTAAAGAATACAAAGTCAAGTCAGAGAGACCAGATTGTATCATAAATCAAATCTTTGTATATTTTTTGTGTATTCTAGCATTCATAAAATTAACTAGATAATCTTTATAAACTGTATTTACTCTTTAGACATTTCATTCATCCATAAGCCTTCATGAGACAGAGCTTTCTGGAAACTCTTCCTATCTTATAAAAACAAACTAATAATAAAATAGCAAACTTAGCTACCTCAATATTTCATAAGGAAAAATCTCCAAAATTGTATTTATGAATAAATCTATAGGACACCCCAACATACTTTGTTCTTCTACCAGCCTCGGCTGAAAGCGAGCCTCTACCTGGCAAAGCCAACGCACAGCGCCAGGCCCACGGGCCATCTGGGAGCAGCTAGCACCGTTCCTGCGCCAAAAGGTCAGACTCACAAAATCTGACAACAAAATTTTCATAAAATTCCAAGTTTTCTCTGTAAAGCCTCCTGGTTATTTCTGTATGATGGTAACAGTCAGCCTCAGTACCCTGTCGATTCAATCAGCGCTGGTGTTCCCCCAGTGTGTTCGCCCGAATGTGTCCGCGCACGCCAAAGAGCAGGATGATGACCACAGAGATGACACCTCGATCGCCTTTCACTTAAAGAAGGGTTACCATCATATTCTTTGCATCCCACATGAGTGTGAAATATTATATGCTCTATAATTTAATTGCAAATATATTCAAGTATATTTTTTCATACAAAATGGTACACCTGAGATATTTTTTTAAATCACACTCTTAAAACAATGTTAATTATTTTTCTTTTTTTTGAAAACAAACATCATCAAAAACAAAAACCACTGGCAAAAACTTTAATCTTATACCAATATCGTAATTACATAACTATTCAGGATTTATGTAGTTACTCCTTTTCTGGTTAAAGACCACATTTTCAAACATATCAAATATCTCTGACAATGTCAACAAACATAAGTCACTTGGTTTAACAAAATGCCTCACAATCGGCCTGATTTAAGAAGATACAGGTTTAAAAGGTAGTAACACTTCATTCATTAGCTATACTACCTTTTCAAGAGTTTGAACATAGCCATACATGAATTAGCCTCTATTTTTTCAAGTATGATTAAGAGTACCTCAAGCAAAAATATTCTTTCAAAATTAATTTCATACTGCTTCTCCTGTATAATACAAGTGACAAAAGGATGAAAGGTAAGGAAGGAGGGAAGTAACAGAGAGAGGGAGGAAGACAAGGAAGGAACAAGAAAAAGCAAAATCCCAGATCATACTTTTGAAAAGAATCATACATATAGGTGTAATACCCTTAATTCAATTTCAGACACACTACTCATGTCTACTCCCTATGCCTTTCAAAGACTTGCTCTGGCCTAACAGGAGTCTGAGGAAACCTGCATTCAACCACAAAGGGAGGTATTTCATTTATTTTCAACAGAAATATTTCAGTTCTCAAAGTATCAGTCAACCATCGACTTTTAAAAAGGTCAAGTAATTGCAATTACTAAACTGTATTTGTATTAGTACCACTATAAGTTATTCCCAAAGTTAAATAAATTTCCCAGCTATCTTTGCATTACCGATCTAATAATTCTCCCCACTGATGCTGTTTATCAGAAAGCTCTCCCATTCAAAATACACCACATTCTCTCAGACAGCCATAGTTTTACTGTAGTTTAAAACTTGAGTCACCTGTATGCATCGTCTTCTTTCAAGTCTCATATCATCCTGATGGGGTGGGGGAAGGGAGGGAAGAGTCCAGCAGCAAAACTATAACACTGTGTGAAGAAAAACAGATTATGATAAGAGATAAGGATGCAAGACAATTATCCCTAATTGAGGAACATCTAAGGTAACTATAATCCCCAAAACATAAAGATAAAATTAACTCAAAGTCATTACTAACATTTATTTAAACTTACTTGAAAATAATGTTCATTAATGAAAATTGATTGGATATAAAATATAAAGTATTCAATTGTCAGGGAGAAAAACATTTTGAAATCTGCCTACTACCAACGAAAACTTCGCATATTTCCAGGTATGCAATAAAAGTCAATATTCCACTACTCTATATAAATTATGGGGGGGGGACACTTTGTAATCTCTATCAGTTCACAAATCAGTATGAATGTGACTTCACTTTTCACGGGGCTTACTGTCAGGCACAACGAAAGCTACTTCACAGGGAAGATCACATGTCCACCACCATCTCACTTGCAAATGCAGCCTGAGACACGCTCACCAAGCTCCCTGAAGCCCACAAACCTTCTTTCACTCTCTGAATGGCTTCTCTTACTTTATTATCATCCTTTTACTGTACTTCCTGCTTATGGCTTCCACTGGTAATTTCAGGACTGACCTGTGAATTCCATAATGACTGACAGGAAATCAAAAGCAACCTCACTGTTGTTATCAATTCAGAGCACATGGTAATAGCAGAAGAGACAGAGATAAAGACAAGCACAAGCTAAAACCTAACTGATAAATTGAGTTCAGTCTAAAATGTATTTTTTAATGGATGCTTTGGAATTCAGTAAGTATTCCTAATTTGAAAATGTTGCTTATGTTGGTCAAGTTCCCAGGGCAGCCGAAAGAAGCATGCTGACCCCCAAAGACTCTACTGGTCATGGGCACCGGGGCCCCTGCAGAACAGAGGCCCAGAAGGTTAACCAATTCCAGACACTCTCTTTATCTGGACAAATTCTAAAACTGACTGTTTTCCTCTGTTAACACTCTCTCAACTCCCAAATTCTACATTATGGCATCCCAATCATCCTGCTTAAAAATAATCCCTTCCCCTAAGTGTATTCCTAAATTACCACCTAACACTCCTACCGCCTCCGTGTAGTTCGTCTTGGGTATGTGAAGAAACCAACTGGGTTGAAGTAATTGACTTTAACATTTGCAATTTTCAACAAGGATGCTAGTTAAGCCCAAATGCACCCCTAACTGGCAGAATTCTAATAGTTTTGCAATATAAAGTAGAAAGTACAAAAGTAGTTTGAAGAAGAACATTTTTAGGGAAGTGGGTCATAATTTGGATTGGGGTCTATATTTATAGCCCCAAAATATTTCTGCTTTTCACTTTATTTCTCCTACTTTTGAATGCAAAGGTTCTATTAAAGCTCTAAGTCTATATTACAAATAGTAACTAAAAAAGGAGCTCAAGGACAGGGTTTAAATGTATAAATTATTTGTAAATTAGTAACCGCTTGTCTAAAATCATTATGTATATCCCATTTTCCATTCCTATAAAACCACCTTTCCAGTTCAGATGCCGCTATGGGTAGCAAGTAAAACCCTAGACATGGGACCAATTACTATCCAATTTGGGGGGTGTATGGATAAAATGGATGGATAAACATTAAATTTCTACATCAAAATAGCTTTATTTGCAAAAATAATATTGAAATAATCAAGATTCAAGATTTTTTACTCCAAAGACACGATTTTCTAACACTTCCCCCCCACATAAGTATCTTTTCAATTCTAGAATATACCATGGGGAAAGAAAATATAAATTAAATCTCTAGCTATACACTATATGTTATTAAATCCTTTACACTCTGATCATATTCTTCACATGTAAAATACTACAATGCTGCCTACACCCAGAGAAATCCAATGGTTTCAAAAGAATAAGATATTACTGATACAAAAGCACTTTGTAAGAAAGCAGAATCCAGTAAGACATTAATCTTTTTATTTTATTAAAAGTTGTTAGAAATTAGATTACTTTAGGACTACTTTAAATGCCTGAAGACACTAAGTAGGGGTGAGCCAGCAGCACCATGGCCACTGCATCTGACTAAGGTCATCAAAAGTGTCGGTCCCTGCCCTCGTTGGGTAGCTCTGTTGATCAGAACATCGTCCAGATAAGCCAAGGTAACGGGTTTGATCCCAGGTGAGGGCACATACAAGAATCAACCAATGAATGCTCACGTAGGTGGAACAACAAATCAATGTCTCTCTCTTTGTCTCTCTTCCTCCCCCCACCCTCTCTCAAATCAATAAATATTGTTTTAAAAACTGACTTTAAACCTGACATCTTTTAGAAGTCATCCATTAATCAGTATTCATTTGAAATATCTTTACAAGTTACAAAACGTGCTGCTGACATACACAGCAACTAAACCATCACATACTGAGTATGATAAACTCCTTAAGTCTTGACCTTGGATTGCTTTAAATAAACAATTCTAGTGATTATTCCAGATATCCTTCAGAGTAGTCACTTTTCACACACACACACACACACACACACGCACGCACACACGCATGCTAGCCTGGGTGGCTTCAGCTGGTTGGAACGTCATCCCATGCACCAAAAAGTTGTGTGTTCGATCCCCAGTCGGGGGCATACAGAAGGCAACTGATCGAAGTTTCTCTCTCACATTGATATTTCACTCTCTCACTCTTCCTCTCTAAAATCAATAAACATCTCCTCAGGTGAAGATCTTTAAAAAATTAATGTACAGCAAATCTCCAAGAATGAACGGGAAGTAGAGGGGTGGAGCGAGAAAGAAGAAGGGAAATAATATCAAGACACCTAATTAAAAGTGCTGACACATTGAGATTTATAAAATAAATACAAATCCAGAAAGAACAAGAGTGGCAAAACTATGACTGAAATGAATACATTAGCATGACATGGCATAAACTAAGGATTTGATTAATTAAATGGAAGGTATGATGTAGTCTCCAGTGTCACAATGTTTTGTAACCTATAAAACTAAAAATCCTACCTAGTTTCAAAATAACTAAAGTAGCAGAGAAGCATTACAAGCAGTGGAGGAAAAAATTGGTATGATGCAACCTTCAGAAGTACTGGTAGGCATTGTTTTATAGTATTTCTCAAGCTACAAGTACGCAGTGGTTTTTTACTATCACTAAATTTTAAATGCTATATAATTTCTACATTTATTTCATAATTTAAATTTTTTTATCCCACAGGAAAAAATAAAATACAATGCACAATGGGATTTAAATAGTTCAGGAGATGCCAATTAAGAAAAATCTACTCCCCCCAAATAAAAGCTACAAAAATAAAAACAAGAAAAGTTTAGCTGACATCTAAAATTTGATTCCATGAATTAAAATTACATCGTGACTACCTAACAACTATATTTGGTGACTAGCTTTTCTTATAAACTTCTGCCCTGTACATCTTTCTCCACATAATAATTTTATAAATTTCCTAGAATTGTAATAGGCAAAGGAGTCAAAGGGAAAATAGAGAAATGTCATGATTTCAATGCCCAACACACAAGGGAAAAGATCTGTAACTTTAATTCCCAATAAAATGGCATACAGAAGAAAAAGTGTTTTCACTAACTAGGCACTTCAAGTGAAACCCTAACAACCAAGAATACTTATGACTCCCCCTCCAAGCCCCTAAGAAATAGTCATAGCCTTAAAAAAATTTAAAAGGCAATAAGCACAAGACTTTAGAATGTGATATGAAATCAAAATTGTGAGTGAAACTACAGGGAAAAGAACATCTGCCGAACAATGACTATGCATGCACCAAGTACGGAGCTGGGACACATCAGACACTGCCACACTCACCAGCGGTCCCCTAACTGCCCCGCAAGTAGGCAGTGTTATTTCCACATCGTCCATGAGGAAAGCACTGGTCCAAAAGATTAACTGGTATGGCATAAGGCCACAACTTGAGAGCTGGTTCCACACCAAAGTTAGTATTTTCAAACCCCACCAAAATGCCTTTCACCAAAGGTCACTGAAATGGTTACAAATTATAAAAGTGCAAGAATCTAGGTGTATCTCACTCTGATTTTAGACCCTGAACTCGCCCTTCTACCTCAACCATCCCAAACATGAAATACAGCTTCTAAGTAGTAAATTAATTTGTAAAAAGAATTTCCGTTTAGGAGAACAGAAGCAGAGTAATTTTGATTATAGCTTTTAACAGATTGTTATATATTCCCTTAGCCTCCTCAAAGAAAATTTTTTAAGGAGACAAACTGCAAAGAAGGTAGAAAAGATTAGCACTTAAGTCATTTTTGCACTAAAGCCTTGGGCAAGATACAAAACCATGAAGGACTACGAACTTGAGTCTTGAAGTCTCCGACTCCAAAGGCATGCTGGAGGTGGGGGTAGCTGAGACGTGCGATACAGGCGACAGAGGGTTTGACTTCTCGTGAAATCACACAGAAAGAACTAACAAAACCCTGAGTAAGCCCTGGAAGAAGGTTCAAGAACTGAGATCTGATTGGAGTAAATAAACATTTCCCAAAATTTCTGCTACCTCAAGAATCACGTTCCCTGGCCTCTCTGACACCACATCTAGACTCAAATAGACAGAATTGGGCACTACTTAGACACAGCAGCAATGACAGGAAAACGGGAGGGAAACACTTCACCCCACACACGTCATCTGTAATAATATGTAATGCACGGACAAACACATTTTTTATAACCGGAGGGAGAGACGAACTTGCTAGGGTTGAGAGGTACGACGCCCTGTCACCGGTTCAAAATACACCAACTGCCACTGGCACCCTCCTCTAACTGTCTCCTTTGTCTTCCTTTGGTCGTGAGAAAACAGAGATTTGCACAAGTTTATCTCGACCTTCAAGTCCCAAATTCTACGTCCCTCGGGTATGAACCTCGGACTACATCGCTTTGAGAGGAACCCAACTGCCACTACTGGACAGTGACTGCTAGACAGACGCCAGGAAATATCCCTACTGGAAGCAGACCTAAGTTCCAGAAGGCTCATTTCTAAGAGAGTTGGTTCAAAGTCAACATTAAGTACTTTTGTAGTTACATGTGGAATTAAGCAGACTTTTACAAGCTGGCTTGCCTCTAGCCAGCTGCTCTCCATAGAATTTCAGGCCCACATTTCTGAGAGCCCAGTGAACTGTGCCTGGAGATCTTTGTGACTGCAGTTCCAGTTATTGCTGCAAATGAGGTGTCTTATCTTTATTGGACACCTATTTCCTTTAACTCACTGGATCCTCATAAATAATTGCAGAAGGTAAGCGGCACTATTGCCCCATTTTAGAGGTGAGACAACTAAGGCCCAGAGAACTAAAGTGAAATCGCCCCAAGTCTACTGGCAGATAGATTAGATTCAAACCCAGCCGACCTGACTCCACGAAACGCTGACCTCACCGCCCTCTCCCCGCTCAAAGAGGAAAGGCCAGGCCGGACAGGAACTGATCCGCTCCTCCTCCTTGCGCAGTAGGTCTTGGGTAATGGGTGTCACCACCCCCCAATCTCCCAAACTGAAACCCTCATCACCTAGAACCTCTTTCCTACTGTTAACCCTACATCCAATCCACAAATTCTAGTGCTCCATCTCACCCCACAAAAGTCTTTCAAACTGGCCTTATTACACCATTTCTATCGTTCCCATCTTAGTTAGGGCCCGCCTTACCCTGTCTGCATTCCTGGTCAAGTCTGCCCACTGTACAGCCCATTCTCATTGGAACTGTATGCCTTAAAAACCAATCCTGTCACCATTCCAACCCAACTGGGTGCAGCTTTGCTGTTCAGAAGCTGGAACTGAACACTGATGGCCTCCTCTCCATTTAAAATTAAAAACCTCAAGTTTTCTTCCATCATTTATCTGAAGTAAACAAGACTATTTTACAAGACTAATCAGAGCAGATAAGTCTTGCAAAATAACTACATGCGGCCCTGGTTGGGTGGCTCAGTTGGTTGAAGCCTCATCCCCACACACCAAAAGGCTGAGGATTTGATCCCCAGGTGCATACAAGGGGCAACTGGTTGATGTTTCTCTCCCATATCGATATTTCTCTTTCTCTCTTAAATCAACAAACATATCCTCAGGTAAGGATTTAAAATATAGCCCTGGCTGGTGTGGCTCAGTGGACTGAGCACCTGCAAACCAAAGGGTCATCAGTTCAATTCCCAGTCAGGGCACATGCCTGGGTTGTAGGCCAGGTCCCCAGTTGGGGGGCATGTGAGAGGCAACTGCACATTGATGTTTCTCTCCCTCTCTTTCTCCCTCCCTTCCCCTCTCTCAATAAATAAATAAATAAATAAAACCTTTAAATACATACATATATAGAGAGAGTATATACTGAGTTGGTCAAAAAGTTCATTTACCCTTTTCTGTACAATGACTAGTAGTGCTTAGTTATCTTTAACTTCATTTGAAAACTTGCGTTAGACTGTACTGTGCCAGCTGTCATATCAGTGTGCACTAAAAAAACTTATCAAAACTGGTGAATTTCTGTGCAGCCATTGGAATATTGAAGATGGAAGAAAATATACATTTCAGCATATTATGCTTTATTATTTCAATCAAGGTAAAAATGCTACTAAAATGCAAAAAACGACTTGTGCAGTGTACGGAGAAGGTGCTGTGACTGACAGAACGTGTCAGAAGTGGCTGGCAAAGTTTCTTGGTGCTACTGACATTTAGCCAAATAATTCTTTGTGAGGCTGCCTTATACACTGGAAGATGTTTAGCAGCACCCCGGCCTCTACTCCCTAGAAGCCAGTAGCGGGACAGAGCAGATGTACTCAAAATATTCAAATCAATAAAGTTACTGGTGAAAATGAAAAATGTGCCTAAAAAAGGTCTTGTATTTTACAGGAAAGATCATTCAGACTTTTTGGCCAACACAACGTATTACATGCTCATTGCTTAAAGAAAAAAAAAAGAAAAGAAACTAGGAATAAAAAACTGAAAGTCATACAAAGTTTCATCACCCTTGAATAATCCCTGCTCGCTCACCCTCACACCCACGGTTCCCAACTGTCTGGTTCTGCGCAGCTGTGCGTACTCCCTCGCGCCACGCAGGCTTACTCAAAGCAAACACCTATGAGGGGATATCTGGGTTGTCTCCAAGTTTCTACTACCATGAATTCTGAAATTTGGAGCCTGCTTTTGCCCACTTGCTAACTAGAATCAAGAACAAAGTACTATGAACAAAACACCAACATTTTTCAATCTATTTTATTGATGTGCTTCCTTAATATATTATTTTATATCACCTACACATCAGGTACTCAAACTTTCTGTTATTCAAATCAGCCCTAGTTCGCGAAAGGAATTATAAAGGAGTACCCCAATGCCCTCTAGGTGCTCGGGGAATAATCCAAGGTTGAGATACAGGGATCAGTGTTACCCCTGGTTACATTTGCCTCCCTGAACTGAACATCTGGGATGATCTCACTCATGTAAGTATCCGCAAACAAAGCAGCATCTGTCAGACAGAAGACCCAGGAAGAATGTATGTTCACTTGAGAGCTGCCAAGCCCTTCCTATCACTCCTGTCTGAGAGACGCGCTGGAAAACCACGCTACTCTCTCCCTTCTAACAACTGATTTTTCTGAGGATGGTACACACACACACACACATTTATTTGTAAAATATACACTATATAAATTTTATTTACATAAATGTATGAACACATATACTTAGCTGGTAATATATACTTTTATACTTATATAATTACATGTAATTTTATAAACCACTGCTTTTAATTATCCTTGCATTTTCAAAACTACACAAAAATAATAAGGCCTAGAATTAATCAAAAACACACCATCATTAACGGCTTACATTTCCCTCCAACAAGCCTATTACTAAGAGTAGTAAAGTGCGTGGTAAAGTAAGTTTAATTTACTTCTTTTCCCTGCTGCACTTTTGTAGAACTTACAAAAAACACTACCTCCTCAAAAACACTTAAAATGTGTGGTCGAGTATTTCAGAGTACCAGCTAGTCCCTGGTCTCCAAAAGTCCCTGTCTCTTTGTCACTTTCAGCCCCAACCTCAGGTGTAACCTCCAGTTCCTGGCCCCTTCACTCATTCTTCCAGACATCTCTCCCTTCAAAAGAAGTACTTCAGCACCCCAGCCCAGTAGCTCAGTTGGCTGAGAGTAATCGCCCCTATCCACCAAGGCTGCAGGTTCAATCCCTGGTCAGGGCACATACAAGTATCAAAATGAATTCATGGATAAGTGGAACAATAAATCAATGTTTCTCCCTCCCTCCTCTAAAAAATCAATCAATAAAAAACATTTTTAAAGGAAGTACATCACAGATTTACTTGACACTATAATTATTCTGGACTCATTTTCTCCACCCTAACTTCTCACACTTAATATCTAGACCGACAAGGTGCTGGGCCACTTTCAGTAACCCACCATCACCACAACTCGTCGTGCCCAAAACGCATGCTCACCACTTCCTTACACCACCCCCTCCCCAGCTCTACCCTAGGACCACCATTCTTCCAGTGGCTTCACAAAAACTGCCGACTTCCAGCTTGTCTCACTCAACCCCACTGATTTTCACAGTGCCTGGTGCCCTTCTCCTCTCCGCGCACAGTGCGGTCACCTTGATGCAGGTCCCTCCTTCACGGGGGCCTCCTGGACCCAGCACCTCCTGGGTCTGATGGCACGTCGCCATCAGAAACAGCACAGGAGGCTCCCCAAACTAAACTTCTCCAAAAACATCCTGACTGAACAAGGACCCAATAATCTGTTGGGTTTGGGATGTTTTCCCCTTCTTCTTTTTTTAAACAAGAATTCCCAGGTGATTCTTGAGCACCACCAGGTTTGAGAACTACTTACTACACTTAAAGGTAGGCTATCCCCATCACTTCCCCCAGTTCACCCTGCATATAGCTGCCACACGCATCTTCCCACAGCGCGTGCACTTAACCCCTCTGTAATTTAAAAACATTCAATCAGAGCTTCGTATGACATTCTACTGAATATCGCTGAGCCCCCTCTGCACCAGCACTCAAGTCATTTCCCCTATCTAAAATCTGCCTTTTTTACCTCGACCTTCCCACCCATCACTGAAGACCGCCTCAGCCCCCTTCATCCAGCTTTACACCGCTCCGGTCTCTCCTCTGACCTGAATTACCAAGCAACGTATTTTGTTAATGACTTGTTACATTCTTACTCCAGTGACATTATCTACTGCTTGGTGAATCTCCTATTTCTATTATATCATACTAGATGTTAAATAAACACATCAGTATAGTGGAATAACAACATGGAAAATATTCTTTTATGTAGAAAAAAATACTAAAGCAATATCAAACACCAAATTTTTTACATTTTTTTTAAATGGAGCAAAAATTAATTCTATGAAGATAAACAGGTTACACACCAAATGTGAATAGTAGTTATCTCCTGAGAGGAAGTACAATACATTGTTATTCTTATTTTCTAAATTTTCTAAAATGAATGTGCACTTTGTAATAAAACAAAACCTTAAACACAGAATTTTAGACCTTAAAATCTTGACCTAAACTCTCTTAACCAATGAAAACTCTGTGAAAATGACGGACATGAGGTGTCAGCAGTTGCAAAGCCGCCATCCTAACATATGTGGCTTATTTGTTAATGTTCACACTTTCCACGTCACACTTCCTATTCCAGCTGGCCTCACTAGAGTGACGTGCAGCCCTGGAACCTGCAGAGACACCTGCACATCAATGGCACGCACGGGCCTGCCACTTCTCCAGCCGTCCGGGCTAAGGTTTTGTTTGTGTTCTTACTGTGGTTTGCCCTTTCAATCAAACCACAAATTTTAACACAGTATTACTGTTCTCTTATTTCCATAAGACCAGAAGACATACAGTAGGTAAGAAAACAGAGTACTAAAATACACCTTAGTAATAAAACACCTGGAAACACCTTTAAAATACTATCTTAAGAAACCTTTGTCCTTAAGCAGAATAAAATCCAGAATGAAAATCTACCCTCAAAGAATAATTCTCATGATAAGTTTTATCAATACTTTGCAATCCTCAGTCACAAACTGTCTGATAAATCCCTCTGTAACTACTTAGGTTCACGGTGTTTTTTCTGCACTGAGAACAAAACACGCTCTCTACACGCAGCCGCAAACACGTCACGCGCACGCAGACCGACCCTTCAGCTTCTTCTCCAACCGAACATCAAGACGCCCGCCGGCTCCTGTCAAACCCCACAGCCAGTCTCTGCCCCTTTGCTTGCTGCAGGCATGCTGAGCTCCTCAGCTCAGCATCTGCACGCCTGTACACAGCGCACTTACACACGGGCCTCGGCAACAAGAAGAACTGACTGTTCCTCCAGTTTTCTTCACGCAGCACTGACTCATGCTCCACTTGCAGTCTATTTTCCCTCATGTTCAATGTCTACTTTTCAAAATCTTTTTAATTTTTACCGACATGAGAGAGAGGGGAAGAGAGACACACATCGGTCTGTTGTCCCACTCATGTGTGCCTTCACTGGCTGACTCTTGTGTGCAGCCTCACTGGGGACCAAGCCCCCAACCCAGGTGTATCAGGACAGTGCTCCAGCCAACTGAACTACCCAGCCAGAGCTCAATCTCTCCTTTTAAAAAGCCACTTCATGTCCTGACCATGTGACTCAGTTGGCTGGTGGTATGTCATCCTGCAAAGTGAAAGGCTGCCAGTTCGTTAGATTCCTGGTCAGAGTACAGCCTAGGTTATAGGTTCAGTCCCGGGTGAGGGCATATACAAGAGGCAACAGACCAATGTTTCTCTCTCACGTCTATTTTTTTCTCTCCCTTTCTCTATCTCTAAAATTAAATAAATTAAACCTTTAAAAAATAAATATAAAAAATAAAATAAAAAGCCAGTTCGTGATAGAAAATACCAAATTTACATACAAAAGTGCATCATTAAAAATGATTTAAAAATTAGATACAATAGCCCTGGCTGGTGTGGCTCAGTGGATTGAGTGCTGGCCTGTGAACCAAAGGGTCACTGGCTCGACTCCCAGTCTAGGGCACATGCCTGGGTTGCAGGCCCAGCTCCCAGTCAGGGACATGCAAGAGGCAACCACACTGGTGTTTCCCTCTCTTCCTCCTGTCCTCCCTCCCTCCCTTCCCTTCTAAAAATAAACCTTTAAAAAGTAATAATGTTAAAAATTGGAAACAATATAAGTGTTCAACAAAAAGGAAAGGTGGCATAGGTTATGGTAAAGTCACAGAATAAATATATTATCATTTAAGTTCTTACAGTAATTGGGTTACATGAAGGGAAAGGTCACATATCAGAAACAACTCAAAATCTTCCCCAAAGCTCAGTCCCAGGAAAGTAAAATAGATGCATAGGAAAAACTCTGAAAAGAAGATATATAAAGTTATTAAGATGAATGTCTTTGGCTAATAAGAATCTGAGTGATTTTTAATTTTCTTCTTTTTACTTTTCAGTGAATCACCATTTTTATAAATAAGCACATCTTATAATCAGGAGGAAAAAATGGTCCAAGAAATCCAGTCTCCTTAACATGAAAATCATGAAATCTAGCTAACGACCCCAACTATGAGAACAGCCTCTAAGAAGAGCTAATTTTTAAAACTCCAATGTAAGGTAAAATCTCACAATAATAAACTACTAAAGATCCTTGTATTTGAAAACCAATTAATATACTGCTAGGTCACTGTCCAAAGGAAGACCCAAAAAAGCATTCAATGATTCAAAGCCCCGAACAGCCAGCCTCCAGAGTCAGCCTGCCTTCACTTAACTCCTGTCTCCAGGACTTCCTGTGTGGCTTCCAGCAAAGTTCTAAAACTCCTATGTGACTGAGCGTCCACATCTGTACAGTGAGGACAATCCCATAAAACTGATGTCCTCTCACTAGAGTATCGCACGTAAAGCACTTACATCACCGCACAGTAGGTGCCCAACACGCGTGCGCGTCTTCATGCCGGGGCACTGCACACTGTCATCACCTCCCTGTCCAGGCTTGTCTCCTCCTGCACATTTTCCCAAGATCTAAACTATAGCCGCAAAAGACAAAGCCCGTTCCCCAAATACCACTTTTTTGCTTAGGCTATTCCATGAGCCTTCCTTATCCATCTCTGCCTGTCAACACCATTCTGGAAGCACAACACCAAGGCTTTCTCCCCCAGAAAGCCTCCCACCAGCACCCCCTACAGACACACCCTCCTCAGCCCTGCCATGGCAGCATTTACGTACCTTGATGGCAGCCCCTGCCCTATCTGCCTTGAGCTGTAGGTAACTAACTGTACACATGTCAGCGTCTAGCTCCAGAAAGGGGAAAGCCTTGTTCATCTCACCCTCCAGGAAGGCCGGCTTCCTCAATCATAGCCAGTTCTCAGCAGAGAGAATGAAAACCATAATCATCAAACCAGTTCACCTCCTAAAACATGAGATACTAATATTAAGCACATATATGTCATACCTGCAATGTAATGATGGAACAAATGAGCTTGCAATGGTTTAGCTTTATAACTCATTTCAACACAAAAGGCACAAAATCTAGTGTATTTGCTACAGAGAATAACTGTTATAAACATTATAAATAATATTCAACTCCATGATCAGATAAAACTTGAGCATAAATTGAGTTGGGGTTTTTTTCCTGTTAAATACCAACCCTTTTTTCTTAAAACAAAAAAAAAATTAAATGTGGTATTACTTATATTAAAAATGTTAGAAAACCAGGTGGGCAAAATATTGGTAACTACCAAAGGAGGACAGGAGCATGTAGGCTTACTGTATTATTCTCTCTATTTCTGAGTATGTTTGACACTTTTCATAGTAAAGGTTTTAAAAAGACTAAAGAGTGGTATTTTTAAAGGATCAGAAATATTATTTCAACTATATGTTATTTAAGCCCACGATTTTCAACCTAAAATTCTGTGGCATACTAAGAAAATATACTTTTTTGCCAATATAACTATTGTTGGCTATCGTCATTTAATTTGACAATTTAAAGGAAAAGAAACCAGTGCCCCTGACTAAATAGTCAGGTACTGCATGTTTTAAAAATTCTTGGGGCACACCAGTGTGTTGCAGAACACCAGCTGAAAATCTGTGGTTTGAACTATAAAATAAGTGAGCCACTTGAACCAAAAAAGCTAATTACAAGAAACCTAAGGGTTCAATAACATTTTATGACAAGAGTGCTTACAAACATATCATAACACTGGGCAAAATTTGCATTTTTATTCCTTTGTTTCTCTTTGGGGAGAGGAGCAAGGGGTTAAAATAGCTTGGAAGTTACTTTCCACAAAAGGCTGTTTTTGGCTAAATCACAAACTAAAATTTGACTATGTAACCTTTGGTGTCTATCTTTTAAAAAAATCCAGGTACCCATATGTCAATAATTGTACAGTGTGATATGAGAATTCAGGGAGTTGAAGTGACGTCCCCTTTAGGATGTCACCAGCTAGCTGTGCAGAATCAATACAAAGCAAACATTCTAAGTCAATTTTTATTTTAATCTTCCTGCTTTTTCATATTATGCAGAATACCACATTTTTCATGTCTAATACAGATGAATTACATAACAACATTGAATTCAGAGCTAAGGTATCTTGAATTTCATTTCATTCAAATCAATCCTTTAGCAGATTGAAAACTAAGGTCTCGAAGTTATGTGCCTTACTTATGACTAATCTGAAAGTAAAATAAGCATTGAAAAGCTCTGAAAATCAAACCAATGAAAATAAGCAAAGTAATACTAGACTGCTATTTTTTTAATTCTTTATTTTATTGATTATGCTATTACAGTTGGCCCATTTTCCCCCTTCACTCCCCTCCACCCTGCCCATCCCCTCCCACCCACATTCCCCCCTTTAGTTCATGTCCATGTGTCATAAGTTTTTTAGTGTATACATCTCCCATACTATTCTTACCCTCCCCCTGTCTATTTTCTACCTACTGTCTATGCTACTTATTCTCTATATCTTTTCCCTCTCCCTCCTCCTCCTACTTCCCTGTTGCTAACCCTCCATTTGATGACTTTTTTTACTGTTCATATTTTTAATCTTCTTTTTCTTAGGTAAGTCCCTTTAACATTTCATATAATAAGGGCTTAGTGATGGTGAACTCCTTTAACTTGGCCTTGTCTGAGAAGCACTTTCTCTGCCCTTCCATTCTAAATGAAAGCTTTGCTGGATAGAGCAATCTGGGATGTAGGTCCTTGCCTTTCATGACTTGGAATACTTCTTGCCAGCCCCTTCTTGCCTATTAAGGTCTCTTTTGAGAAATCAGCTGACAGTCTGATGGGAACTCCTTTGTAGGTTACTGTCTCCTTGTCTCTTGCTGCTTCTAGGATTCTCTCCTTCATTTTTACC
>PVIA01011324.1:0-45267 GCA_004024845.1 Tonatia bakeri
AGGCAGGCAGTGTGAGTGTCACGGTTGCACACTAAGAGCAGTAGGACCAGGGTCCTGTGCTTGTGGACTTTCCAAAGGAGGTTCAGAGGAGATGCCTCTGACGGGCGGCAAAGCCCCATGCCTGTTCCTTACCAGCCCCTCTCAGGCTACGAGCTAAAGAAACGGTAGCCCAAGACAATAAAATGAGAAAGGAAAGGGGTTTAGCCAGAGCCACCTCTGCCCGAGGACAGGCCTGCAGATGAATTGTCCTGGGTGTGACCTGCTGCAGGGAGGAGTCCAGTGGCCCAGTCACTGTCCTGATGAAGACCTTGAAGTCACAGCTGCTCCCCATTTGTCTTTCTGAGGCCGGAACTGGTCCCACTCAGAGGAGGTGGCCCCCCAGCAACCCTAGACACCGAGCAGTGGAACGGAAAGCAGCACCAACAAGCAGGACCGGCCGCACACCCTTCAGACCGGCACCAATGGCAGAGGGCTGTGTCCCAGGAGGGAGCGGGAATGTCATTTGTGTGCCTGGGGCACCAGACAGGCGTTGCACACCGACCCTTCGGCACAACCCCGAGCAGCAAGGACTGCCCAGTGTTTGAATGAGGATACTGGGGTCAAGGTGGTGAGGCGTTGCACCCCCGAGACAGGCGTGTGTGGCAAGAACAAAGCGGAGGAGGAGGAGGAGACTGTGGCAGACAGGTGGGCCTCCCACCGGCGTGGACAGGGAACGCCCTCCACTGCGGGCAGGGACGGATAGGGGCCACCTGCGTCTGAGTCCCGGCGCTCTCATTCACTGACTAGGATTTCAACAAGTTACACAACCCCCGTGTTCCCCAAGCTCATCATTAGAGCGGAGAGCATAATATTTACTTCAGCTGGGTGTGAGGTAAATGAGATACAAAGTGGCCGCTTGCTGTGCTGCCTGGGAAGTTGGGATATTGTCAAAGGAAATACTTAATAAAGGTAAGGGTTAGTGGCTTGCTGCAAGTTGTTGCTGTCACAGAAGATGTCACTCCATTCACCAACTCCCCTGGACGATCATGGTGGGGTGGCTGGTTTCCGTGCAGGAGGAGGGTGCTCTGGGCTCATCATCTTTACAACGAGCCTTGTGAAACGTGCCCGAGTTCTGACTGTGGGAAACCGGTGCAGACCCGCTCTAAGGACAGAGGAAGGAGGAGTTCTTCCTGTGACCTCGTCTGAATGCGTGCTCTGCACGAGACCCGACGTTTCTGCCGACTTTTCGACGTTTCTGCCGTTTCCCCGAGCTGACCCCAGGTGGTCCCCCCCCCCCGCCCCGTGCCGACACTGCAGCTCAAGGCGTCTCCCAAGTGTCACGGGGTGAGTCTCCAGGCTTCGTCTCTGGCGACCGGCATCCCGTTAGCCTGGCTCACCTCTGTGCATTCCCTCGCCGCACTGGCCATCATGACGATTGAACAACCCCACATTGCTTTTGAGGGAAAACCTTGCAGGTCCAGGCGCTGGCACCAGAAGGTCACGTCTGCAGCCACAGCAGCGACAGCAGAACATGCCCCTGGAACGACCGTGGTTAACACGGTCACAGAGGAGGCCTCTCAGCGCGCCCACGTGGAAGGGCCCGGTGAGTCCACGCGGCAGCTGGCTTCTCCAAGGGCGTGTCTGCCCACACAGTGTCCAAGGAACATCTGGAAGATGGCTCGGGGAAACGCAGTCCTGGACCTCCGTGGCCCTCCCCTGAGGACGCTAGAGAGAAAGGTGCCTGTTCCCTGTGATTCCAGAGATCGGCTCGCCGCCCTTCGTTCAGCAAGGCGGACCCAGGACTCCTGCTTCAGCGCGGTGCCCCAGCCTCCAGCTCACCCGCCCCAGGTCCCAACACGCCCGCACCCCTGCCCTGCAACCCTGCCCTGCACCCTTGCCCCACCCTCCACAGCAGGCGTCAGCTTCATCTGCCGGCGGGAGAACCTCGTGGGCCCCCCAGAAAATGAAGCACAGCACCCGGAGAACTGTGTTTAGTCACGTTTACCGCCATCCGTGGACACGCGTTTGTTCAGAAGCCCACGCTGCATTTACAGGAGATGCTCAGTGGCAGGAGGTGTCAGCGAAAGGCAGCTCTCTTGGGGGCGATGCTGTAAGAGCCTCAAGCAGACGGACGGGTGGACACTGAGCCACAACCCGTAAGGGTGGCTGCTGGGTCCTGTTCTCACTGCACCCGCCGCCCTACCAGAGCTCCAGCCGCTGCGACAGCACACTGGACGCACGTCTCTGCAGAGAAGGGAATTGAGGTCTCCTGGTCTCTCCACTGAGTTTGGTAGAGAAAATGTTTCCAGTTTTTACACTTTGAGGTGACACATTTTCCATAGGTGAGTTTGTACAGCATAGATTGACTGATATTTTCTACGTAATTATGCTTCGGAATAACAGTGTCAACATTTTCGTTTTCAGAAAGATGTACTTAGAGAGCTCACTCCTGTCAGGATGTAGAGAGTGTTTCTGCCGTTAGGAGAGGCAAACAGCCTGGAGCCTGAGAACAGGGACAAGTTCTCACCTTTGGCAGCTTCAGCGTCCCGGCCACCTGTCGAGAAGCTGACAGAACAGACGGGGGAGGTGAAAAACAGCACAGGAAATGGAGGAGCCGGAGAGTTATACCCACACCCCCGACCTATGAACTAAGGCGGAATGCTGGTGGGAGGGGCCAAGGGGATAAAACCGGGTGACTGTAGTAGTGTCATCAATAAAACGTACTTAAAACAGAGGC
The DNA here is from genome assembly GCA_004024845.1 of Tonatia bakeri. Lineage (NCBI taxonomy): Eukaryota > Metazoa > Chordata > Mammalia > Chiroptera > Phyllostomidae > Tonatia > Tonatia bakeri. Next base: position 2,717 of record PVIA01011324.1, read on the forward strand.
TGAGTACGGAGTGTGCCGACCACAGCTGCTCCTAGCCTGGAGCCCCCAGGGTGAGTGACGACATCCTCCAGGGTCGCTGGGCAGAAAACGGGGATGCAGCTGATGAACGTCTGGGAAGTAAACACAGTGGGAGGGTCACGGTGCCTTCACCGGGGGGACCCTTTAACCAGCACCTTTGTCTCCTCTCTGCTGGGGAGCCCACCGGCAGCCCAGAGAGGTGGGGGTGGGGGGACAGAGGGGACGAGGCGGAGGAAGGATGCACCCTGTGTGAGATTGGTGCTCTGCCCGGCCCAGCTCAGCGAGGCTCCGTCTTCCAGGACGGCGGCTCACGGACATGCAGCCACGATCACTCCTTCTCTATCTCTCCCTAAAGAAAGAGTTTGCACTTGCGAGTTTAGCTTATAAATAAACATGCCTATAATGAATCAGTGATGGATTGATGAGTAGATAAAACCCAGCACTTATGTTTTTCTTTACACTCTAGGTAAAACTAAGACTAAACATTAGGTAATTTAGCCCCGTGGGCCGAACAATGAAAGATGAAGACACAGGTTCGAGTCTTCCTCTGCGGCCATCGACGCGCAGGTTTGGGGTGTCGAGGCTTAGGCCAGGCTAGCTGCAACGATTTTAAATGGTTAGCTCATAACATAGCGAGGGTATTCATTTTAAAAATCAATGGGCGAGTATTACAAGGTGAGCAAAATATTTTTTAACAAATAAAGTTACATGCTAACAAAAAGGGGATGGAATTTGGAGATTATTGTCTAAAGCAGTGATTTCCAACCTTTTCCATCTCACAGTAGACATAAACGAATCACTAAAGTTCTGCACACATCAAAACATAGATTATATATTTTGCCAATCTGAAAAAATATGTATACTTTTCACTCATTCACACCGGATGGCTATTATTGTACTGGCTGTCGTCATTTTTTGACAGGGGGAGGGAAAAGAGGTCAGTGATCCCTGACTAAATAGTTGGGGACTGCGTGTTTTAAAATTCTCGCAGCACGCCGGTTGAAAACCATTGATCTGAGGTATGGACAAGGTTCGGTAATCTAGCGCTGGTCACGGTGCCTGAGGATTGCTTGCCGGGGTTCGGCCGCCTTAGGCCTTCTTCAGGCTGAGTCAGCACTGAGTCAGCACTGAGTCAGCGTTCCGACACAGCACCGCACACCCAGTAACAACGGCCCTTTAAAATGGATACATGTTAAAGTAAAATACACATGTTACATGATAAAAATCGAAACAGTTTTTATTTCCTTTTTTTTAAAGTAGGGGCTTGAGGGGAACAAAATTACTATTCTGGGTTGTCAGTCAAATAAAAACCAAAATGACTTCCACAAAAGGAAACAAGTGGCCCTGGCTGGCGTAGCTCAGTGGATTGAGTGCGGGCTGCAAACCAAAGCATCACAGGTTAGATTCCCAGTCAGGGCACATGCCTGGGTTGCAGGCCAGGCCCCCAGCAACTGCACATTCTCTCCCTCTCTTTCTCTCTCCCCCACCTCTAAAAATAAATAAAATCTTTTTTTAAAAAAGGAAACAAGCATTAAAGCCTTTAAAACGTGTGCATATATTTGTATAAATAAATTACTGTCATTTGGTTCAACAGTTGAAAGGATATCGAGTGTACTCTTGCATCTCCTTCCTTTTTTCTCTGGCAGTAATGATTCAACATCAGAGCCATCATGTTTAAGTAATTACTTATTCTACTTACTTTAGGCAATGAAAGATATTCATACCTTTTAACACCAAGTCTTTAATTAGCATGTTAATCAAAAAATGAATAATTTAGAAGTGTGGTAATAGACACAAATCTCTCTGAAAGAGGCTCTGTCCGTGAGAAGCCCAGGAAGTGCATCAGATTTCTGAGACGTTCCTGGGCGTCGAACCCGGGGTTCTGTTCCCCAGTCCCTCGGTGAGGCGGAAACGTGGGGGCAAGAAGCTCAAAGGACCAAGGACATTTACACGTCACCACGTCCATTCTCTGTCCTGAGGTCCCAGCCTTCATTTGAGTCTGAGATGCAACCCAGAAGGAGGCAGCAATGACCACGGGTGACCGTTGGAACTGGGGTGCCCGGGGCAGTGAGATGGGGTGCGTGTGAGCTCTGGGTGCCGGGAGACCAGGGCTGTCCTCTCACGCAAGTCAGTCCCCTCGAGCTTCCAGAGGCACCCATGCCACAAATCGGGGACAGGTATCACGACATGAGCATGGGCTGTCCTCCCCTGGCCCAGCCCCACCCAAGATGGTCAGGGCCTGAGACGGCCCAGGGGACTTTCCCATCTCCGGGCAGGTTTGCTGATCCTTCACAGGGTAGGGCGTGCCACCCGACCTGCATGGGCTGTGACCTTGCGGTGGGAGGGGGTCTGACTCAGTCTTCTCCCCTGGATGTTTCCTTCCATCGTCATGACCTGTGACCCCTGGGTTAAAGAGCACCACAAGTGAGTGGATGTCGCAGGAAACCCTCTCTCTGTTTAACATCCTATATGCAAGGTTATTTATTTACACGGTTCTATTCAAACCAAAGTGTTTCAGGGGCTGAAAATTGGCAGCGAAGTTCCTGGAGGAGCTTTCTAGAAGAGGCAGATGCCAGCGCATGACTCCTTTGCCTTCACTTAACACATATGTGTCACTGTCCTGGGGACTTGGACGTAAACGACCCGTCTGCATCAGTCAGGGTCCTTATTTGCAGACACAGACAGTGCTGAGCGTGTCAGTGGTGCTAAGTAACACGTTTATCACCTTAATTCTCGCGTCAGCGTGCACCCGGCAGACGCCCCGTGCCTGTTAGGGGAAAGGACACAGTGCGGATAAGGGAAGTGAGCGATTAAATCCGGATGAAACCAGTCGAAGGTCAGCAGTAAGGAAGTGCGTGAGTGAAGGAGGAGGTGCCGCGCCCGCCCGCTCTGTTCCTCTCCATTTCAGGGGTGGCTGGGGCTGCGCATCCGAGGGCGGGGCCTCTGGGCGACCCCGCAGGCGGTTTGGGATCTCCCGTCAGCAAAGTGGAGTAACCACCACAGGGTCAGCGCCAGGCCGCCCTCGCCTCGAGGGGCAGAGGGGCCTGCCCGCATCTCAGGCTGTTGTTCTGCGCATGTTTGGAGAAGGGAACTGGGACAACGTGGTGGCGGCCAAAGTGGGTGGTGGGAAGGACTCTGGGGCCTTGACAGCAGACGTGCCCACGGTTGTCATCATGCAAGAGCTGGGGACCAGGAGGCTGCAGGCCTCGGCCCAGGAGTCTGTGTTGCAGTTCTGCCGCTCGGTCCCGCCTCCCACCTTCGAACCCGCCGTACGTGGAAAATTTGTTCTCCGTGGTCTCAGCAGAGACAACGACAGTCATTTCCAGGAGGCCCTGTTTGCTCAGCAAGTCCATGGTTGCCCCTGACCTGGCTCTGCCCTGCAGGGTGCCCTCCACACCTGGGCAGCTGCAGAACAAGCCTGAGTGAGGTGACACACACCTGTGCAGCTCACCTGTGGCCCATCAGGGACACCCCCATCCTCCCCTGAAGGAACACCTGGCGTGCAGACCTCTGCCCCTGGTGTCCACGGAGCGGTGGGCCCTCCAGTTTCTCTCCCCACTGGATCCTCGGCAACATCTGGGGACCGCCGGGGGCGCCGGGCCGTGCTGTCTCAGAGTCGCTGCCCCAGCCCACCTCTTTAGGTGTAAGGGGAGCGTTAGGGACTCGTGCAGAGCTCATCACCGCACGCTCCGCTCATGAACTCCTCACAGGCTCCTGGGGTGCTTGGGGACGCTGTCCTCGGCCATCTGCTTCGAGAGTCCCAGTGTCTCCAGGTGCCTATCTCGCCGTCCATTTCGGGGGTTGCTGCCTCAGAGACTCAGTCAGACGGACTTTCTAACTCTCTGTTACAAATGCCTCCCCTCCCCAAGCTCTTCACTTTCTAAACGTGGAAAGTGAGAAAAAGCCTCAACATCCGTTCCCCAGATGTGCACCCTGCTGGGGGGTGCACCAGCTTCCCCTGCCAGAAACCTCCTTCCCAAAGAATGTTTATTGAGTGCACGTGGTCAGGTCAGAACTACAGGCGACCCTCCCTCCGCTGTTTCGGAGCTGGGATGCGCCGCAGGAACTGGCGAAGGGAAACTCTGTTCGTTCAGTGAGACTTCAGTGGTGAGAGTATTTGATCACCTTCTCTAATTCCCAGCGAACGGACGGGCGGTGTGCCTTGGCGAACCGCCATCTCTTTGTCCACAGAAGAAGGTCCAGCAGACTGCAGGGCGAGTTACATGTGTAAATAAATAAACAAACAGATACATACATCCTAGTGGCTGAGGCAAAACGTCGTCTGTGTTCTGCACGGAAAAGGGGGCAGGCCCAAGGTTGTGTGGGCTCTCCACTCCCGAAATCCTGTCTGCTGGCCACGCCCCGGGCACAGTGACCAGACAGACAGACTGGAACACACAGTGATGCCACCAAAGGTGTTCAGTGCGGTGAATCACGGTCTTTTACTGGCAAAACTCAAAGATGCTGGGAGAAAGCAGAGTCAGACCCAGCTGCCGCGTTTCCGAACCAGCAGCGTCACGGGGCCTGGTTTTCACTGCACTGACATGTTCGACTTCCACTCCGTGGCTTAGGGTCGACCAAATTAGGTTGCGCTGTGGGGTCATAGGGCAATTGTTACTGACCCACGCGGCGGACCAGGTCCCCGAGACTCGAAGGCTGTTCTCTCTAGGTGCGTTACCTGCGGACGAGGAAGACGGGGTCCCTGACAGGTGAGACTCACTGTGAAGTGTTCTGTGCAGAGTGCAGATATTGATATGCTTTTGGTGAGCTTACGTATTTAAATTTAAAAAGTGATACCTGGGGGGAAACGCATCCGATACTTTAAGAACAGAACACATATATTTATCAATTGTCACATGGGCATATCAGTTGTTATTATACTTTTAGATTTTGATCCAACATTTAAGTCAAGAACCTAACACAAAGACACACAGTGAATTCAGTCATTTCTAGGGGAAAAAAGTAAACGAAAACTCTGCCGAGACACAAATTTTTCAGAAGAGTGGCTGTCAGCTGTGCCCCCAAGCCCATCGGAACAACACACATTTGTGTGATGACGGGAACTGGTTTACGACGTTTGTGCAAACTGGAAGCAGGCGCTCGGATCCCGCCATTCTGTCACTGCGCCGGCGAGGGGCCCCGGGGGTCTAATTCTTCTTTACTTCAATTTTCCTGAACTAAAGTGGTTTCCTTACAAGTCCTTTCGTTTAAAGTCGCAGGAGCCGTCTATCATGTTGGACAAGGACTTACTGGGGTTCCCTGTTGTCCACAGCCTCACGAGGAAGCTTGAAGCATATTGGATGGTTCCCGTCAGGTGTGTAGGAAATAGAAGCCCAGAGAGGCAGGGGGCCGGCCACGGTCACACAGCGCTTGAGTGTCGCCATCGGGGCCTGAACCCAGGTCCTTGGGCCTGAGGCGCCTCTCCTTCCCACTGCCACCATGTGCCCAGACCACAGCACACTGGCGGGAGCCAATTGAAGGGGAATCCAGAGGAAAGAATCCATTGACTTGGAGGTTTGTATCAGAAAATTCTGCCTTTTAAAGCTTTCTGGGTCACTGTACCACCAAGAGTAACTGCAGGTGTGGGTGTTAAAACATCTGCACGAATCAGCTCGGGGACAGCTGTTTCTGGTGCCTTTCCACCCTGACTCTGAGCTCTCGGAACCCGTGGGGGTGGGGGAGCCCATGTACCCCCACACACCATGGGCCATGCACAAATAGGTTTTTGCAGATTTCTTGTAATGGAAAATGGGTGGGAGTGTCCTGCAGGTCCATTAACATCAGACACTTCGGTACATGAGACTGGACCGCCTCACGGGATTCCATGAAAACTGACGTGGCAGACGGACCACGGTGAGTTTCCGAAGATCCATGTCCGGCACAGACTCCTGTGAGAGAAGCACCGAGGAGAGAATCGGTGCAGAATAACCTCACCGGTGCTACAACCGGCTCCACGCCTGCCCACGTAGTTCCCGCACTGAGTTTCTTCAAGTGTAAATGTTTTTATTTTTTAATTTTAACACAGCCTAATTAATCATTTCTATGCTTTTTGTTCTTGGTATTATGCTTAACAGGGTTTTTTTTTTTTGCCTAACTCAAGGTCATTATTTTCTTCTAGAAGTGTTATTGCTTGGGTTCTTATATTTAGATCTATAATCCTTTTTAATTTTCGCTAATGGTGTAAGGAAAGAACAAAGTTCATCTTTTTTATTTTTATTTTTTTGAGGTATAGATATCCAGTCTTTCTAGCACCACTTTGGGAAAAACCTGTTCTTTACTTGATTGGATTGTTTTGGCAGAAGTCAACTGAATGTTCACTGGGCTTGAGGCATTTCCTCAGAGTGCACGGGTCACATGTGTTGAATTTGGTCTCAAATACGAAACAAGGCAGGATATTGAAAAGTGTTGGGCAACAGTGATTCTAATATAAGGTAAACACAGTCTGAAAATATACCACTGGGAAAAGAAATTAAGCCAAAGATATATATATTATATATATGTACACTTTTTTTTATCATGATTGCTATTTCATATGTGTATGTATGTAAAAGGTATATACACTGTTATATTTTATAATACATATATGTACGTGCAAAATATATGCATTACTTGCTTATGTAGTTTATACTTTGCTAAATTCCAAGATAAAGATGTTAAAGCTACATTAAACATTTTTAAATGCTAAAAATACACTAAAATATAATTTGAAATGTTTCTCATTGCACAGTCTAAATAAGAAAGATGGTTTTCCCACCAAACTAACTTTAGAGGCTACATTACAAAATTAAATTAGAAATTAGAATTATTAATTTTTTGGCCTTCTTTCCATAAATGCAGAGCTGATAATAAAAGTAGACACAAAAATTTCAGCTGTTGCCAAATGGCAAGAAGAAAATGTTGAGTGTGTGTGTGTGTGTGTGTGTGTGTAAGAGAGATTTTATCCAGGACTCAAAAACCAGAGAGTTCAAGCTTTTAATGAACTCCCCGACTTTCGCTGTGCCCCGAGGCTCACGAGCAGCGCCAGACTGAGGACGCGGGTCTGGGACGGCGTGTTCTCGGACGCGGGGCTGGGACGGCGTGTTCTCGGACGCGGGGCTCTCTTCAGGTCCGGGACAGCATTTTTCTGTTAAAACTGTGCCTTGAGTCAGCTCATTTCCTCACTGTTTGTTCCTTTACTTAATGACATTTAATGCATGTAGAGATGAGACATAATTTCCTCTTGAAACGCATCTGTGGCCTTACGGACTATTTTATATTCATCTTGTTCTTTAAAAACATGTAATTACTTTCAAGAAGCACGGATGGAAGAAACAGGTCCCTGAAATGGGCCATCGGAGAGGCTCCTGGTAGAGGGAAGTATTTCTCAGCGTGCATGTCTTGCTGATCACAACTACGGACGCACACATTCCAAGTCACTTAGATGAAGGTGTTCACAAACCTTAGTCGTCAGCAAGGGCCACTCATTCTGGATTTTCACATAGCTGAAGAGTCACCCCTCCCCCAGCTAACTCAGAACAGGTGAAGAGAAAATCATCACTAACTCGCTCATTTCCTTGTCTGCTCCTGACGTGTGCAGAGACTTGCGTGTCCCCACAGTACAGTGCTGCTGTATATTTATACTGTGCACCATTTTATTCTCGGTGGAATGCTTGAATTCAAGTACCTTGTTCAGCATTGAAAGCTACAGCTTTTCTCCATGCCTCGTTTTTCCTTTTTCTATTTGCTGCTAAGTAATTGTGTGCGTGTGTTAGAGACAGGACATTCCACTCTGCACAGGGTACCTGTTGTCCCTACTTAGAATCTCCCTCCCTCCCTCCCTCCCTCTCTCTCTCTCACTCTCTTCCCCTCTCTCATTCTGTAGCTATGGCTCTCCACAAACACAACAGTGAGAGCCATCAGAAAAGGGACTGCCCCTTGTCTACCGTGAGTGTTGTCTGTGGCTCCTTCTGGTCTGGCCCCGTCTCAGTCCTTCCCACGCGCCTGAACGGTCAGACGTGAGTGGACCACCCACTTGCCTCCTGAGGAGGGACTGCTGTTGAAGAGTCTCGGAGGACAATGCACCGATGGTTCCGGTCCTCTAGGCCCGGGGAGCAGACGGGAACAATACCTGGCGGCTCTGGTGAAAGGACAGCTTGGGGAGGATGAGGAGGCCCATCGAGTCACGTGCTGACCAGGTTCGTGTTTTAGTAGCTTACGATCTCCTCTCCTTCCGTAGTATCTTTGCTGTCGGACTCTAGAACAGAAAGAAACGGCGTCTGCAAGTCTCTGCTGTCCCAGGCTGACGATGAAAACCTCTGAGCTGTACCATTCACCCAACGGCTGGCAGGTCTTCTAGGAATACACAGTATACTCATTCCTAAGTCACAGTGACTGTCCAGATTTAAATCAAGTTTCGTTCCCAGAGAAGTTCATCCGAAAGGAAAACGTACAGATTATGTTGCTGCCTCCTTAGGCTTAAAGCGGCTGAGCCATAAATTTCTGCCTCGCGTTCGGGATGGGAACAGAGAGAGGCCCTTCCACGTGGATGCCCTTCTGGGGACTGCGGTGAAGTATGGGGGCCCGAGGTCGGCCGGGGAATTTACACGCACGCCCTGTGAACCGACAGTTTGCTTTTTGCCAGGCGGTGTTCCTCACGCAGAAAACAGATACACACCTGCCAGGGGAGACAGACCGGGGAAGGTCACAGGGATCGTGGTTTAGCACAGAAACAGCGGTGTTTCTCGGATTTTACTGTGTGTGCAGGATGGCGGGGGGGCGTCTTGTTAAAACGCAGGTTCAGAGGGTTCGTGGTTCTGGCTTCTCGTTCCGAGAGTGCGGGAGGGTCGGTGAGCAGCAGAGAAAAACTGTGGGAGGGCCAGTGTCACGGCTGAAAGTGAGAACGGTCCCTGCGGGAAAGAAAGACCGAAAGGTAAGAGAACACAATGGTGAAAACGCACCCATGCCCCTCCCAGCCTGGGCGGCACGGACATGCTGCTACAAAAGTGCGGGTTTCCGGACTGGGTCAAGTCTGGGGAGTCACGCCCAGGACTCACGGAGCCACCGGGGGTAGGACGGCACATCCACGCCTTGATACAGGGATGATGAGAACGTACAAAGTGGTACAACCGGAGATAAAATTCAAGATCCGTGGAAACACACCAGTATTTCTCGCTTCCTCTTTTCTCCCCAACAAATACGGGTCTTCTAGTAAGAAAAAGGGAAAAGAAAAATATGTGAAATGCGCAAGAACTGAAACAGAAGAAAAACAGCAGATTCCATGGTGTCTGTGTCCAAATCCCCAAGTTCCACACACAAATCTCGAAAATTAACACGGAGTCGTGCCAGCTGGGACACCACCAGCTCCCTGGGTAGAGGCAGCTGTGTCTCTACACTGGGGAAGCAACCAGACCGAACGTTGGATTTTACGAAGAAAAATGTACTTGCACAACACCGTGTTCTGGAAGCCCACGTGAGCGTGTTTGGAGAGTGTGACACTTTGCAGGGAAGACGTGACGGAGAGCCAGGGCAGTGCGAAGGGGGCACGTTCGTGAGTGAGGAGGCGTGGGGCGGACTGGCGTCTGCCCCAGGGGAGCCGCGCACTCCCCGGCACTTCACAAACGCTCTGGTTTTCCTCTTTAATGGCATCAGGTGACCCGGTTCGGGGACAAAGTGGCGAAGACGTAGTAGAGTAAGAGAGACACTGCCCACTCCGGACTCAACTCTCCCACCTGGATTTCAGGTGTCTGTCCCTCCCACACCCAGCCGACCTTCTCTCTGGGGGCGGGGGGGCTTTCCTGGGAGGGGGCCGGAAACTGAGCCCGAACTGACTCCACTTCCTCCGTGTTCCCAGTGACCTTCCTGATGACCTTCACCGCCCAGTGCCCTGCACAGTGGCTGTTTCTGTGTCTTCGTGACCTCTCCTGTTTCCTTCTACATGTTTTGTAAAAAGAGAGCGCGTGCAATTTTCTCTGCATTTTCTACAGATGATGTGCACTCACGTGCTCTCTATTCAGCAAAGGCCCTACTATGCACTTGGCCTTGTTCTGAGCCTGTGGACACAGGGGCCATCAGGCTCACAGGGTCCTGTCTGTCTCCTGTGCTCGTGTTCGGGGGGCCCTCGCTGAGCACAAGTCCAGGGGGCCGCACACTGGTGACCACCAGACAGCGCAGCTCTTCTTGTCCTGGGAGCTGTCAGATCAGTAAATTTGACAAAATATTTAAAAAGATATTGCCTAGAAAATATTAATATTAAGTAGTCAGTAAAATATTCATGGTGAAATATTAATATTAATTACATAATTAATATTAAAAGCAGAATTCTATGTAGCTTGAGATGAACTCACACGTTATCTACTAAAATGCCTTCCGCTTTCGGACAAGGAAGCCCAGGCGTCCCGAGGTAAGAGGGTCGGCCCCCGTGTTTTTCCGGCTGGGCTCCCTCGATGTTTGTGGGGTGAACTGCACGACACTTCCGTCTGGTGACTGAACTGTCCCCAGGCAAGACTGAGGGACTGGATTTGGTCACCGATGTGCCTGGAAGGGGTGACACTGTCGGTAGGAGCCGATGGTGGGGGCTCGGGGCCCCCAAGAGAGTCCACTGTCCCGGTGCTTCCACGGAGCTAAAGGGGCCTTGTCATGCTAGATGGGTCATTTCAGAAAAAACAAAATGTGGTCCCCTCTGAGGGACAAAATAAGAAGCAGCAAAAGTGAGGATGTTCAACGGAACCTCTCTGACAAGAGGGTTGGAGAAGGTAAAAAGCTCCAGTTCCGGTGGGCAGTGTGCCCCCTGAGACTTGGCAGGACGGGGGCCGCCCCTTGTGGGCCCAGGTACAGGCTCAAGGCGCCAGTGGTCCTCAAAGCCACCGGAGCCGCACCCAGCGGCAGAGGGAGAACTACACAGCCACCACGGGGATTTATAGAGTTTACTGGGCACGGCAAGCATTCGTTTTCTCAAAAAGTCCTCAGGTATCTGCTCGGGCTCCTACTGTAGATAAAAAGCAAGGGGAATCATTATTTGGGCAGAAAAAAGGCAAATTTAGTTTTGAATGCTGACGTGTTATGTCACGCCCTTCGAAGTGGAGATGTCTGCCCCGAACAGGTGTGGCGCGTCTGCAGCTCACAATGCACTGCTTTGCCTCGCAGTGTCATAGGACGGGAGCTGAGGTGCTGCTGGAGAAACCTGGAAATGTGCAGATGCAGAGAGAGTCACTCATCGTTCCCCAAATCAGGCATCACAGCCGCCTGTCCTTACCCACGTGGTCAGTGAAGGGCCTACCTAGAACTACCCTGTAATGAGCCCGCCGTTCTCACGACCATGGTTCGTCTCCGAGCACCACGTATCAAGACAGGCTCCTCCGCACCGAACGTGACGAGGCCTGATTTCATTAATTTGCAGTAATGAGCTATAATGAATATTTATGGGAGTTTTATCTGTGCCTATTAATTTGCTGTGATGTGTCACGGATAAGCCCATCCTCTCAGCAGGAACCAAGAGACGGCAAATGGAAAAGCACGTGAAATGCTGTCCCGTGACCACCGCCGGAGATGCCAGTGCTTGCTGTAGGGCACACCGCTTCCTGCCAATGGAAGTTCACTGCAGAGTTCGTGGGACGCTCCGCAGGGAACAGAGTCGTTTTCTCTGCACACGAGTTTATTACTTTTAAATATCACCGCTCCCTCCTCCCTCTCCCACGTCACGAATAAGGCAGGAAAACGATGTTTTTCTTCTGCAGAAAGCGATTCCTTTGCTTCTCCGTATTGGCTGAGGACTGTCTGGTCACGGATCAGAGGACGGGCTGCGTCTGCAGAAGGTCAGGAATGTTCACAGAGGGGCTGAGGTGTGCTTCCTCATTCCCCCTCAATGGCTCTCGTGGTCCGGAAGCTCTGCCGAGGTGGACCTCGCACGTCAGAGCTACCTCGCACCCACACGGGGTCACCGGGCAGTTTCACCGGGCGTTTCCCTAGTGGTGTCCTCATGAGGCTCCCAGCAGTGTGCCACAGAAAAGCAAATTTAAATATGCTGGACATCTGTGACTTGTCCTGACCGGTGAACCATGGCGATAATTCCTTCTTAAACGCCGAGCTCTTCCACTTATCACCAGTGTCAAACAGACTCAGGTTTCAGTCCTATTTAGTGTAACCCTCCCTGCAAAGGCGGGTGGGTGCTCTCGCCGACGACTGAGGCCACAGCCAGGTGCTCAGAGCCGGTAGCACGCTGCTATACAACTGGGGTCTTTCTGGACATCCACTTTTTGTTGTGAAGGGGCATTTTCACGTAAGTTATGGAGATCCGGACTACTGATTGGTCAGCAGGGATGCCTTGAACTTATGAATTTGGCGAATTTAGTAAGGATCTACATGCTCATTTATTTTTTGTTTCTGATCTGAAAATGAAATTATTTGGAAGGAATGTAGGGTTACTTTTGAAATTATTTAAAGCAGAGTTAAAGGTTTTAACGTTATTTTTGTAGTGCAATTAAGTAAATAAAAGGTACTTATAGTTTAGAATGAAAAGATAAAAAGGTTGATTGAAACGTAGACTTCGACAGGTGAAGCAGGAATTTTGAATTAGTTCAGTAAACACTAAAAAGCTAGAATCACGGCAGAGACCCCAGAATCCGAGGAAGTGAACGGGACGAGGGAGAGAAGGTCCGGTTCCAGGGAGGCGGGACGTGGAACAAAGACTGTCCGACGAGGGAGAGATGAAGGAGTGAAGGAGGCGGACCCATGCGGTCGCACAGTGAACGCACATGGCCTCACCCTGACCGCTAGAAGCGGGGTCGGGGAGCCAGCCGAAGGGAGGCTGGAGGAGACTCACACGGCACACGCAGAAACGACCAAAACAGATAAACCGACAGAAAACTGAGGCAGCTTTTTCGTGACCCTACTGGACCTCGCGGCAGACACAGGACATGCGGCGAGCAGCGGTGCTTCTGAAGCACAGCAAGAAGCAAGAGGCTGTGATCGTAAGAACAGAGGCATCCGTGTCCTCTCGCCACGGCTAAGACACGCAAGGAAAGAGACCATTTTAACAACCAAAAAGCAAGATTAAAAATAAGAATAAAGTTAAATATGCAGAACTGTTGTGATAAAAACATTAAAATGCCCCTGAAAAACTCACGCACACGAACCAGAACAAATGGCAAGCTCTGTCATAGAACACGGAATCCAGGTCAGAGTTGGAGGAAGCAGATCCCAGTGTCGGAGAGAAAACCAGACACAGACAGAACATCAAAGAAGTTTGGAAAACACCCTAACGTGTTAAATTTGCATGGAAATATGACTATGAGCTCAGCCTCTTTCATTACTAAAACTTTCTTAGCTCTCTTGACCGAAAGGCCCGGAAAGGCACGAACCTAGAAGCAGCGGGACCTATGCTTTTGTTTCTGACCCGCGTTTCAAACAAAGGCACTGGGACGCACTTGGGGTTTCTCCCAGGACGGGACAGGACAAGGTCAGCCTGGAATGTCTCCTGCAGAAGACAGGGTCAGCAAGAGCAAGGGGGGCGGCCGCTGCGCTGAGAAACAGTGCCCGCTGCACTTTCTGTACCGCGCTGAATCGGTAAAACATGTGTGCGCGGGGAGACGTGACCTCGGGGCGGGCTGGAGAGCACATCATTTGGCTTCATTACTGGTGACAACTAAATGTTCTTCCTGCGTTCCGAGGCAGACCCGGAGTGGTTCATGCTCAGTTCACGAGCAAAAGATTCTCTTTTCAGAGAAGAACGATTGCACAAATGTGGAAAGAATTAAAAACATCGTGTTTCAAGCCCAGGGAAAAGAAACGATTCCGTCAGGGATCATCAATCATTAATGGCGGCTGACGGCGCACACTGAAAGTTTGTCGGGAGGGGTATTTTCCAAGAGCCAAAGTCAGTCCTGGCAGTCCCTCGCTGATCAGCAAGGAAAACCAGAAAATGTCTGTCTAGTGGGCTGTCCAACCTTGAGCCGTGTGCCGCACTTAGCACCCTAAGCAGTGAGACGTCTGGAACCTGTGTCTCCGGACAGGGTTCAGGGTCACAACAGACAGTGGCATCTGTAGGGCCCCAGTCCCAGGGCCACCCTAACTGCATACCAGCAACTGGGCTGCTTGCACGTCAGGAAGCAAGGTGACGGTGGGCCCAGGTCCCCTGTGAACCTGGAGGATGACCCTTCATTGTCTCTCCCTGGCTCTGGAGTCTGCGTCAGCCCAGCTTCCCCCAGTCTGCAGACCCTCCACTCTCTGCCTTCACCGTCACGTGGCCTCACTGTGGGCCTTCTCGTGGCCACCTTCTATAAGGTCACCTGTCCTACAGGGTCAGGGACGGCCTCACTCCAGTGTGACCTCGTCTGAACTCGTCCCGTCTGCAAGGACCCAGTGTCCAAGTGGGGCATGAGGGGGTTCGTGCTTCAGCATGCTTTTTGGGGAGATAGACCTCAACCTGTATCACCTGTGACACGTTCTTGCCCAACCTGTTAAACTTGATTCTAACCAGGTAATCTGGCTTCCTGTTTACAGGAACGCAGGGGTCAGAGAAACACCCAAAGACAAAAAAACGCTCCCACTCAGGATGTTCCATGTTCTGCAAGACAGTGGGCCCGGGCTCTTCGAGTGTCAGTGTTATGAAAAGCAATGATAATTATAAATAAAAACTGGGGGAAGTTTTGGGTATTTGCAAAAAGAGAAATAACCAAAGCAATGAATAAAATTTGATTAAACCCATGTCTATAAATGTAAAAGCAGGCATACAATACACAGGGGTGGGCAAAAGTAGGTTTGTAATTGTGAGCATGCAGAACACAGAATTCATTCTTGTATTATTACCTATTAATTATTGAGTTATTTATTTGCATTACAATTGTAAACCTCCTTTTGCCCGCCCCTGTTTTTTTGATATCTGGGGAAACTTGAATATTGCCTGGATGTTACACATTAAAAAAAAGGTTCTGTTAGTGTGCCATGGTTTAGGGGCGATGATGAGGTTTCTGTCGGTAACTTTTCTATTTTTAGCATGGGCTGTCACGATGCACGTTATCTACTTCCAAATTATTTGGCAGAAAAAACACATACATAGATCAATAGCTGAAACAAGACATGAAAACATTTTGAGTCTGAGTGGTAGGCATCCTTGCATTCTTGTTCCTTGTACTCCTTCCTTAACTTTTCTTCTACGTTGGAAAATTTCAAAATAAAAAGGTGGTGAAAACAGACTCACTAGCGATTTCAAGAGCAGGGACCGGGCTTGAGCTCCACGTGCAGCTGCTCGGGCGGCAGCAGCATGGGAGCTGAGCGGGAGGTGAGGCTGCCCGGAGGGCGGAGGAACGCTGGTGTGCCCTGGTGGCAGAAGGGAAGGGCAGGCTGGAGGTCACCTGGGAGGAAGCTGAGTGCACTGTGGCTGGGAGGTAGGGGGTCACCCTCTGCCACGCCGACCAGCTTAACTCTTCCGAATCTACGAGACAGCAGGGAAAGGTCGTAGGTAGGTCGGGAATGAACCTCATGGAGGCTTTCTTCCATTTCATTCTGTGTCTTTTATTTTCATGTATCCCACCGTCCTGGGCAGTTTCTGCTGGACAGCTGGTTGCGGCCGCACCCGGAGCAGCTCTCCCCCGCAGTGTGTCTGCCCATCGTCACGGGTGGGCAGGTACGCTGAGGGAATGCCACGCATGTTGCTTCCCCGGGTGCAGCGCCCCTGACTGTGAGGACGGCGGGGTCCCACTGCACCCAGCTCTGGCAGGCAGGCAGGCAGGCAGGCATGGCGGCCACCGGTCCTGCAGGCAGCGTCGCCCCGTGGGTGCTGGCTGCCAGGAGGGACAGGCAAGGAGCTGTGGCCACGGGGCTTTTAAAAAGCCCATCTCTTGGCTTTGGCAGAAAACAGCTAAAGTGAAACAGGGTTGTCACGGTCGGGGAGTCCTGTCACAGAAGGGGTGGGCCTTTCAACTCACTTTGTCATCAGGAGCCGGAGGTCAGCCACCTCTTCATCCCTAAGATGTGGTGGACTACTCCCGGGGACAGCGGTGTCGTAATAAAGTCAGAAAGCCTCCCGACCGGAGAAGGGTGGAAGGCGAGTGAGCCGGGCACCTCCAGGAGCCACGGTTCCCTGCCTGGGGGCAGGTGCAGACGCATGGGTCTCGGCCCCCATCCCTCCACGGGTCTGGGCCACACACTGTCACAGGGGCCCCTCCCCAGAGTGGAGACACGGGCACTTCTTCGCAAAAACAGCAGGCGCTGAGATCAGGAGCCCATTCCTGAAGTGTCACGACAAACAGCTTGGGTGGCCCTTGTGTGACCGGGTTCGCAGGGAGGTTCACAGTGGATTTTGTCACGTCCCTGTCCTCCCGTCTGCTGTGGTCTTGTGTCCAGTTTGAAGTGGCAGTATTTTATATTGACACCCCGTTGGCTTGCCTAAAAATATGTAAAAATTGCATAGATGAATGGATTTGTTTTTACCAAGAGAAAATTGTCTCTGTGAGTAGGCGTGTGGGGATTGATTGATGAGCCCTATTGCCCTATGAAGCACCTGGTCTGCTGGGGGAATTGGCCCCCCACCACTCACGTGCACACGGGCTGTCTGGCTGTGTACGGCTCACCTGGAGCAGGCGAAGGAGGTTCACATGTTCTTTTGTGATGATAAGAGGCTGAATCCAAAGAATCACAGAGCTCCACAGATTCTCAAATTTCAGGGACAATAGAAGTTTTTACTGAAATCTAGACTAAACCCTATGTGATGGGTAGTTTTATGTGTCAAGTTGACTGGGCCACGGTACCAGATATTTGGTCAAATATTATTCTAGAGGTTTCTGTGAAGGCATTTTTTTCAGATGAGCTTAACATTTAAAATAAGAGATGCTGAGTAAAGCAGATTGCCCTCCATAGAGTGGGTGGGCCTCGCCGAATCAGGTGAAGGCCCCAACAGAACTAAGACAGACCTCCCCCAAAAGGAGAGGGGGCCCTGCTTTTGACACAGACTACACGCTCATCTCCTCCCTGAGTCTCAGCCTGACCTGCAGACTGCAGACTCACGGGCTCCACATCCATGAGAGCCGATCCCTTAAAGTCTCAGTCTCTCTCTTTATACAAATGTGCATATAACGTTCAGCTGTCCTATCGGTTCCTGACTCCTGCACTCACTCACCTGCTTTAGTTGAAAGAGAGGAAGGAGAAGCATTTTTGAGAAATACATTTGGGCAGAACTCTCTCCGGCCGGACCCAGTGGCCAGAACTTGTTTTGGGTTTGTCTTGGATTCGCAGGAAAAATGGTCGTTGGAACAGAGTCCTGTTGACGTCACCTACTCGTGGTGCCCCAGCTCCCTGCACACAGACAGGCTTCCTGTCCAGCGGCCCGTCCCCATGGTCCTGGTAGAGCCGGAGAGGTGGGGCCTGAGAGTCAGAGAAAACACGAAGTGCGGTGGAGAGCGAGCCGAGGCACCCAGACAGCCTCCCCGGGGCCCCTGGAAGTAGGTCCTTCGTGCCGGGGCCCAGCTGCCCCGGAAGTCGAGTGCTCTGAATCCACCTCGCAGCCCAGCGACTCTGGGCCTGAGTGTAAGGCAAAGGACTCTGTTTTCCAGACCCCAGCCTCCTTCCCTTAGCCACCCACCCACCCACCCACTGGCATGCAGACCCCACATGGAGTCAAGAGTGCCTGAGGCCACAGCGAATTCTGCAGCCCCAGGGAAGTTCTACGACCCCTGAGTGTCCACTTCAAGTGTGAGCAAGGAAATCTGTGTTCGCAAGTGCTTTACGGCTCGGTCAGAAAGCTCAAGATGCTTGTTCCTGTGAGGCTTCTTTAAGGAGTTCGGAGTGGCGTGTTCGGAGAGCTGGTTCCAGAAAGGGTGGGGTGGGGAGAGTGAGGAAGTTCTGAGCAGACGCACTTCTGTCTCAGCGTTTCCTCCTTTAGTGTTTATTCAGGTTCACGTGCAAACTCCTTCAGGAATGTTCCAACTAGACGTGCGCCACGGCCCTCGTCTTCCCGTGTCCGGCGTCTCCTTCTCCAAGGGAGAAGAGGCGGCGTGGGGCGTGAGTCCAGCCGAGGCCCACGGTAGGAAGAGGGGACGACAATTAAACAGACGGTAGCTCCTGTGCTGTGAGTATTTTCCCAATCTAGTGAAAGGACAGGTTGACGTAAATCTCTGACGGGAGAGGGAGAGAATTTGCACTCCTGTGCTTCTTTGTCCGCACGGACCGAGCTCTGGAGCCCCCAGCCTGGCCTACCTGCTCCCTCCCACAGTGTGTTCTTGGCAGACTCCATCTGGTGCTGCCAGGGCTCCCTGGAACGCCACTGTTCCTCGGTGGGTCGCCCTGTCCCCCCAAACAGAATCTGCGCTCTCATCTCCTGTCGGCCCGTGCCTGTTGCACGACTTTCTGACACAGCACGTGCCCCCGGTGAGATCGCTCTGTGTTCGCTTAGCCTCATCCCTGCTGTCGAGTGACCTGCCCCCGAAGCCGGAGACACCGACTCAGCCGCGTGTCCATGGCTCCCACTGGACGCCCAGACCGTGTGTGTGTGTCATCAGGGACTTGTTGGCTCGAGGGCACTCTCACACTCACTTCTGCATCCTTTCCGGCCATGCCCGCTCCCCGGCTCCGCGGTCTGGGGTCCAGCAACACCTCTGCTTCGTCTTCCCTTTGATCTGAGGCAGCCGCTCTCCAAGGCCCACGTGGGTTTGCGTGACGTCTTGCCTCCTGCAGGACCACCCCAGGCCGCCTCACGGAGCCGTGTCTGCAGGGTTCCCTGGGAGCTCTCTGCTGCGGTGATTCGCTACGCAGACCACTGGGCACCGCGGCCCTGCCGCCTGGTGCCCTCTTTGCTGCCAGAACCCTGGGTCCCTTCAGCCGCCTTTGCTCAGTGACTTTGGCTGTTTGCGGACGTTATACCATCCTGAATAACAAAGTCGTTTTAAGGAGTGGTCTTCTTCAAAGACGGGAATCATGCATTCCTCATGGAATTTGGGGGAGGAGAAAACCACCCCCACATCAAAACCATTCCTGAGGGGACGCCTCTCGACTCCTCTCTGGTCACTGCAGCCGTGTGCTCACAGGTGAGGCTCGGACTTGCAGAGAATGGTCTGAGAGGCAGAAACACCAGCCCTGGAAGCTGAAGGACGGAAGAAAAATCCAAGGAAATGGTCCTTATAATTCCCTCTGATATCCAAAGTGGTAACTTTCCTTTTACTAGTATTTCCCAGTCATTCATAAATGACACCCCTTTTAATTTTTAGAGATTATTTTCCTGTATTTGTTCTCCTTCCCTTTTATTTATTGTTAATTTTTTTCGTCAAAAGTATGATGCTCTGTCAGTTAAAATGTTTTGGAAGAAAGTATCGTCTGAGTGAATGGCTGGATGAGCTGTAATAGCAGGGGGCACTTTCCCGCAGCTCGCCGACGGCACTCAGCGTGGAGAGTGCCCGGCTCTGGAGGGCGCCTTCCTGTCTGTCGTGGGCATTGCCCCGAATCCTCCACCTGGACCACATCCTATTGCAGTAAAGCTTTGCTAAGTATCCAGGCGCATCAGCAGCCCATCACACAAATACACTACATGGTGTAGGAGCCACGCCTCCTGTGATTTTACCGGGAAACACCCACTTCTACATTCTCCATGCTCTCTGTACGTGAGAAATCTACCGATTTTCCAGACACAGAAAAGATGCTTTAAACCATCTGTTTGACAAATGTTTTCTGGACCCTTCCTAATCCTTGATGTGAGACTGAGTTTTATTGCTACTGAAGTCTGTCCAGAGGCTCTGCCAGGTGGTGCCAAAATATCTGATGACCACGAAGGGTGCCGGCGGAGGGGGAACCTCAGAAGGAGAAGGACGCACAGGTGGGTGTGGGCAGAGCTGCAGGCCACTGCCCCTGGGGCGGGGCGCAGCCCTGGACCTGGTTCCAAATCAGTGAAAGGCTTTGTGTGTTTGAATATACTCCCTTGCACCCCCTGCTTTGCCCATTTATGATCCGCTATTTCTTTCCATGGTTAGTGCCCCGTCCTTTCCACACCGGATCAGCCTTGAGTTTCTGGGGTTCTCTCCTCTTCATGTCCATCTATCACCCTGATCCGAGCCCAGGCGGCAGGGAGATTGTCCTGGAAGAGAGAACTCAGTCCTTCCCCTCCCGTCCCCCAATCCCCCTTCCTCTCTACTGCTGTTGGCATATTTGGTACATGCCAGGTGCTTATTTGAGACTCGTGACTGTAAATTTCAAGGAAGAACCGTGAAAATGGTTGTGTGGGTTTCCTTAGCAATGTTCGGCTGTGGCGTGGAGAGGACAATTCAGCAGGCTCAGCACTGTCGGGAAAATGCACTCTTCAAAGGGCTGTGCAAGGAAGTTATGGATGTTTCCCAGGGAGCGACTTCCGTCCGAGCCGTGAGCTATCGGCGGGTCCAGGAAGGAAGAGCGGACACACCACGGCGAGAAGTGAGGGGCAAGCACCCTGGGGAGGATGAGTTGTCGGAGGGAAACCCCGTCGGAAGGAAAGGAGACTGGGGCGAGAACACGGATTTCTCCAAGCGACATTTCAGAGGCTGCCAAGCTGTTGGAAGGGCCAAGTCCCAGGGCTGAACTGAGGGCTGGGTGGCCGGAGTGGAGCAGGGCAGACTGTGGGGCCCAGGGAAACCTCATGCTGGGAGATTCAGCTCGGATGCCGAGGTCACCGGGGCCGCCGGGATCCCAGCTGCGCTCCGGCGGCTGTACCCCCCGCATGTGCACCCTGCATACGGGGAGTCTCAGCCCGCCCTGCACAGGGGGCCGCTCTTTGTGGTGGTGAGTCCTGTGGGCTTGGACAGACGTGCGATGGTGAGTGTCCACGGCTACAGTGTCCCACAGAGTGGCACCCTTGTTCCCACTCCCTCTGTGTTCTGCCTACATAACACTCCCTCAGCTAGATGCATTCTGATATAAAAATAAAGAAAACAGGATAGTTTTAAAAGGTCACGAACATTTCTTACATTTCAACTGGAATGACTTCGGCCACACTCTCTCATTCCAATTGTGGACAGGAGGCCAGCCTCTCAGCTCCCCTTCAAAGGTGAACTTGACCTTCAGCGGTGGCTCCTTCAGGCTTGTCTCACCTGTGGAGAGCTTCTTCGCCCAAGGGCAGTTTCCCAGGGCCGCCCACCCCCGGCGACTGGTTGCAGAGGGCTACAAACGCAGGGCCATTTGGGGACCCTGAGACTGGTCACTTCCATTCCGGAGCTCACTGTGGGATGGCTGTGCCTTTGTCCCTCTTTCAGGGGACTCCACGCCTGCTCTGCACAGACCTGCTCTGCCTGTGGCCCACAGGAGCTCGCCAATAGGGCATGTCCTCGACCCAAGCTCAGACCCAGGTCTGCTTCCGGAGCACCTGACCAGGCACCCCTCCGAGGTGGGGAACCTCCCTTTCTTGTCAGCTTTTGTGAATGAAGAAGTGAGCTTTCGGGAAATGTGAGTAAGAAATCAAGGTTACGTGGCCAGGAGGTGGTGGAAGCATTCGTGGCAACAGGAACCCGTACCCCTTGAAACAGCTTCTGAGGACGCCTTGCTGGAGACCTCAGGGCTGAAGGCGGCACTGCTGTGCCAGTCCCTCCCACTCCGTCCTCGTCCGCTGCAGGGGCTGACGCAGCCGGATACTCCTCAGGGTCTGGGAGAGGAAATAGAGGGACTGGGAAGGGGGAAGACTTCGTACCTTATGACACAGAGCCCCAAAGACACAAAGCTGGTCTGTCCTCTGTTCTGCGTCCCAGGATGTGTGTGCACTTTTGACTTTCCAGAACTTTCCATGAGAAAAAGAACAGCATATATTTGAATTGCTACTCTGTCTAAGACGGATGACTAATCCAAAAGAAAGTTGTTTTTTAGATTAAAAAATATTGTGCTCAAGAAGGTCCTAGAATAGAGTGGCTTATACACCCAGTGTTCTGCCAGCACCCGCCACTAGATACACACTGCATTACAAAGTGAAGTCAGCCGCCTCAGCGCATCATCCCACTGTCCAGCTAACCAAAGGCTACCCGAAGCTGACCATCCCATGGGCACAAAGCGGAGTGGGCCCTGTGTGCAGCTCCTAGATTTCAGGGGATGCTTTGCCACCTAGGCGACTCACATGGGCTGGCGCTGTCTCACTCGAAACGGGTAACACAGACACACAGAGTCATTGTCATTGCAGAACAATGGCAAGCACACAAACGAAGTCCCACACCTGTGCAGGGCTGTACAGTGTGCATGGCAGGGGCAAAAATAACTTAAGTCGGGCTGACAGCAAGACCTTGTAAAACCAGACCACCTGGGCCAGATCAAACGGGTGGGCGGGCACGCGGTCAGGGCAGCCGATTTATCAACACAAAGCATCCCCAGACTTTGCAAGATCAGAGCGGTTTCAGTATCCTGGTAATCCCCACTGTTATGCAAATGTCCCGGGAAGAGGAAGCAGCCCAAGTCGTTGTGTTAACGCAGAGGGAGTGTGTCCCTGTGGGATATAATGAAGTCACACACGCATGTGTGCACACTCGCACACTGGCACAAATGTGGGGAAGGAGAAAGGTGCCCCAGTTAGGGACGAGTCTGACCCCAGCTCAATGCTGCAGCCAAGGAGCTAGACCCAGAAGGCCTGGCACCATGGACTGAGCACCGAGGCCACCGAGGCCGCCGAGGCCAGGCGCAGAGCACAGGGCGCTGGGCACTGGAGACGCAGGAGGATGCGGGAGGGGAGGGGCACGGCAGGCTGCATCTCTTGCCCTTCAGTGATGCGTTAGACAGACCGTGCTCCAGTCTTAGCCTCCGTAAGTATTGGATTTTCTGCAGGTATTTCGGAGGATTCCAGTGATAGAATGATGTTTATTCTCTCCATGTGAACTTGTCAAAGCTAGCGTTTGAAAGTTTATAGATAATGTTGTGTCTCATTTTCGGTCCCCACACTGCCAGGAGCATCTCAGCGAGGCTGTTTGAAACGCCCTGTCACAGTGGGGTGAGCCTAGTGGGGTGACTTAGTGAATGGGGCGCCAAGGTCATGTCCGGATGTGGTGACAGCAGAGTCAGCCGCAGCACTTCCTGCGGGGCCAGTGAAGGGCGGCCATAGTTCTCTGTGTGATGGATGGCCAGGAGGGCTGGCATTTGTATTAATGAGACTCAGAGTGGGGCTGAAGGAAAAAAAAATCCATTTCATTCTTCTTAATATGAAAAAGAACTCTCAGTAAAGATTAATTTTTCAAATTGCAAACCAATTACCACGATCAGTTGTTCCCATCACCCAAACGCTGACTCAGCCGAGGTCCCTATCTGGAGGATTAGCCGTGCTTTGAAACGGTTATTGATGGAGCGGCTGAACCGGCGGTAGGTACAAATGGGCCTTTGAAAGCACAGCCGGAAAATTGAACTCACGCCGTGGACTAAGGAGCCACGAGAAGTGAGGTGGTTCTGCCTGGGCTGCCGATGCGGACCTCGGCTCCGTGAGCCAAGCCTGTGTCTATTCTGAGAGCTCCGCGGGTACGTGCCCTCTGCCATGCACATGGTCCATGTCTGCACAAGGACTGACAGTCAGACACACCCCTTTCCTGGAGCAGAAACAGGAAGGGGTTTCATAGGTTTGTGTGATGACATTGCAGACTGGACACGTACAGCCGGGCTACGTTAGTCCAAACCAAGGGGTCTAAGTGAGTAGATCTGGTTTCAGGCCATTTATTAATACCAGTCATTATAGATGGCTGACAAAATCAATACTGTCTCTGAAGTGTCCTTAAAGTTGAGGTTGGCGTTAAACAGCCTGCGGCACTCACACAGCTGAGGCGGCCGCGGCTGCGGCTGACGGCTGTAGGGGGCTGTGAACTCAAACAAACTCACCTTCCGAACGCCCGGCGGCCCTTCTTCTGTATGACACGGTCCCGTGTTCACGGTAGATGGGATTTCAGTGGATCGCACTTCTCTGACAAACCCCACCACCCATGTCCACACCCACCGCGGCAGCAGCTGACCTGCGTCTGCCAGGAGCCCACTCAGGGCACAGATGGCGCGGAGCTCTGCGGTCCCAGGCTGGCCAGGGTGGGCAGGCATTTGGGGAAAATTACGGTGCTGGGAAATAAGAATTAGCAAAACTTAGGATCTCCTGGGCAACAGACACACCAAGGGGAAGACATTTGTTAGTTCCTAGAGGAAGAGGAGGATGGTGATGAAGAAGACAGAGGGATGGGTCCTAGGCAGACGGGTTACATCAGTGGACGGATGGACGGATGATGGATGGATGATGGATGGACTGATGATGGATGGATGGATGGACATGTGGATGGATGGAGAGGTAGGTGGATGGATGATGGGTAGATGATGGATGGACAGATGGATGATGGATGGATGATAGACGAATGATGGGTGGATGATGGAGGGATACGGTGCACAGAGAGACACACAGGCTGACTGACAGCTGATTTCCAAGGCCCCGTCAGCCTGTGGGAAGGCAGATGTGTGCAAGGGGCGCCCACATCTCCAAGGGAAGGAGAGAGTCCGTGGGACTCCCCAACGGCACTGCTTCTGCACGTCCAGGGAGTGTGAGCCTCGGCGGGGATGCTATAGAAAACATCTGGTCCAACTGCTTTACACTGAAGAAATGAAAATCAAAAACTTTTAGCCAAAGCCAGAATAAATCCAGCTCCGCTTTTTCTGTGCTACGTGGTCTGTTCCCATGGCCTTCCCACAGCACACACACACACACTCACGTACCACACACCAAACACACACATGCACACACACCACACACTTGCACTCACACTCACACACACCACAGCTATTCATTCACACATGCCACATATATTCACACACCACACACTCACACCCACAAACACACTCACACACGCCACAGCCATTCACTCACACACATCACATACATTCACACACACCACACGCCAAACACACAAATGCACACACCACACACATTCACACTCACACACCCCACATGCATACTCACATATACAGCACACATATCCACACACCACACACTCACACAAGGACACACACTAAGCACAGAGCCAGCCAGCTTAAAAGCGGGGAGAGGTATCTCAGGCACCTGACTCATGTGTCCAGGGAAGTAAGTCTCAATCACAGAAACTAAAACAAAAGAAAATCTATCTAGAAGTGTCGTGTTTATTTTTGTCATGTTTAGGAGCAGCCTTTGGTTCATGTTAATTGGACACTAAAATTAAATAATAAACTTCCACTTGTCCAAATCTAAACTTTCGAGAGTAATTGGTGTGTGGTTCCCTGGTAAACCAAGGCTTAGATGTTCTGTTACATTCTTTTGCATTGGACAAGAACCATGCTTAAGATTCTGGCAAGGGAGAGGGCAGGGGGTGCGAGCGGAGACGGGAAAACCAGTGTTCTGAGGAGACGAGTGGTGTCGAATCTGCTCGGGGTGCCGCTGTGACTGTCCGCAGTCGTCACTGAGAGCTCTCCCGCCACTCTGCGGGCAGGGGCTCTCGCTCCCGCACGCGGGTCTCCACGGCCCTGCCATCCAGACGCGATGAGGAGCCTGCACACCGGCTGTGCGGCTTATTGGTGTCCCCTTGTCTACAGAGCGCCCTCTCGTGGACGGAAACTGGAGGAGGGCCACGGTGATCTCGCGAGGCCAGGCTCCAGTGGGGCAATGGGTTGGATGGCATTCCCCCTCCTGGCAGCCGAGGTGACCATCACGTACTTCCAGGAGCCGGGAGCTTTGTGCGGTTGTGCCCACCTGCGCGCCTACCTTCCGGGCTGTCTGGGAAAGCCATCAGAAATGTGCAGCCAGAACCTTTCTCCGCTTCCTAGATGTCCCTAACACGTGCCTGTCAGAAACACCATTACAATGACTGAACTCCCTGTTTTTAACTACGAACAAGAGTGTGTCCCTAAGCGACCATTTTAAAATCAAAATGTGGTGTGTGCACTTTGTGAGAATGTTGTTCCCTTTGCAGAACCCAAACGGTGGCATTTGGGGAAGGCTGCGGTTCCTGGCTGGGGCAGGTGGCCGCCTGCCCCTGGGCTGGTCACAGTCCAAGGTTGCCGAGTGTCTTGCCCTGGGGTTCAGCGGGGGTGCGCGCCCCCTGGTGGATTTTCGGAGGTGGTGCTGCCGTCGGGTCGTCGCTGCCACAAGGGAGGAACAGGATCCCGAGGTGTTTTCCTAACCCTGCATTCAGCAGCAACTCCAACTCTCCCCAGGACTGCAGTTTGTCTCTGCTCTCGCGAGTTCCCTGCCAGGACCTCGTCAGGAGTCTCCTGCTCCTGAAAACGACAGACGATTAATTGGGGTTTGATCCAATGCCATGTAGTGGCTCACCCGTGTGAAAAACTGGCAACCTCTGGGGGCCGTGACGTAGGAAGTTCGGAGGGAACGACGGGAGCTCACCCTGAACTGTGACCTCGTCGGCTCCTTTCTTAAGAGGGTCGCTCGGGAGGGTCCGCAGCACGCAGTCCTTTGTCATCCTCCTCCTTTCGAGCAGAAGCTTCCCGAATTTAAAAGGACCAATTCTCATTGGCAGATGAAAAAAATGACCCAAGGGCTTCGATTTGTGCCTTCTGGTCTGCGTCCCGGGTGAGACAGCCAAGGCCCAGACAGGGTCCCAGATATTTCTGGCTTAGACAATACGACAGAGCCTGAAAAACTTAGCTCGTGGTCCCAGAAATGGCGACGTTAGTGTGGGGTCCCCGGCAGATCTGTCCACTTTATTTCCTTGAAAGGGAAACCCACAGGCGTTTCCTTGGGACTCTACCGCCGCACGGTCCGTTTCTCTCCAGAGGAGAAGGGTCCTCCGGCCCTCATCAAGAAAAGCCGCTTGGACTCAGCCACGTGGGGAACAGCGAACCCGACACTTAAGGCAGCTCATTAAAATGGCATCGTTCTCCCCGGAAGACCTCATCTTGTCACACAGCATCGGCACACCTGGCTCACCACAGAAGCGCTGCACTTGGCGTCAAAGTGTCCCGTGAAAATCAAAGGTCACTGCCCCCTCCCCCCCACCCTTAGAGCCCCGGCCACCTCCCTGGGGGAGGTGTCACCAGGGACCCCTTTCTCTGGGACAAGAAGGCACTCAGTCTCCTATAAAAGGGGGAGTTTGTCACTGTGCCATTTGAGAAAGGATAGAAATGGAGAGGGTTGTTTCCTGAAGGTTAGTCGAAATAAGGGCGTTATTAAAATGACAAGGGGCTCTTTTGGGTAAAAGTGCCCCTCTTTTTCATCTAGCTATCTGTCTACCAGCTTATTGGTGTTTACTCTTGAAACTAGGGGAAACCTTGTTATTGCAGAAGCTTTCCGTGAACAGAGGTCCAACGGGAAGGTGGGCAGTGGAGGCGGCACCGAGTGGGACCAGGCTGGGTAGGAGAGAGAAGGACCCAGAAACAAGAAATGTGAGGGCTCTGCCAGTAACTTCCTCTGTGAGTCTCAACGGCCACTTATGTCTAGGGCCCCAGTCTCCTCTTCATAAACTATTTTAAAAACTGGACTCAGTCGACTTGGCATTTTTTTTCAAGTTTTTGAATACCTGGTGGTCATTGTCACAGCCGACAGCCCAGTGGGAAAGACTAGGAGCCACAGCAGAGGACAAGGGACGAGTGTCCTCAGCAGATGCTGAGCTGGCCGGCTCTTGCGGGTGAGCGGAGGCCACAGACCGAGCAGTCGGGGGAAGGTTCGTCTCCTGTAATTACATGCTCTCCAGGGACCCAGGCTCCTTCTCGGAATTCCAGACATCCCCGCAATGCCGTCCCTGTGACGATGATGGCCCATGGTTTCATCACCTTTGGAGTCTCTTTGATGTCCCCTGGTGACAGCACCATGGCCCCCGAACGTTTGATGGGGCTGCAGGGAAACACGTCGTTCAGAGGGCAGGTACAGACAGAATCGACTCCAGCTCTTCGCGGAGTCAGAGCGAAACTTTGTAAACGTTGTTGGAAGCAGCAGTGGCGGAGCTGAAACGAGGCCTCGGCTGTTGAGGACAGGGACCACATCCGAGGTGACACGGCCACACAGCCTAGAGCGTCACCTCCCACAGTGTGGGCCTAGCCATCCATGACGTGCCCTGGGTCCTGGCCACTGTGACTGCCGACACCTTCCTTGGTCACGTCAGGGAAAAGTCAGCTGATGTGCAGGTTGGGACATTTCCGTAACAGCTCCGAACCCTGGACAACCTCAGAGGGGGTGCTTTGCCCGGACAGCGGGGCTCAGAGCTCCCTGGGCTATGTGATCGCTGTCACTACAAGGTCGTGTTTAGTGTCTCTCAGGGTCTTGCACACTGAGTGTGCGGGATGCGTCTGAAGTTTCTGCAAATGAGTTCATCAACTGCAGGAGGAGGGGCCGTGTGGGGAGGGGGTGGGGGCGGGGCCTGAGATTCGGGATCTCAGGGACACTCCACAACCCAGTAACCCGTAGGCCAGGCACGACCACCGTACGGGAGATGAAGGCTAGCAAGGGCAGGAGCCTATTTTATAGACAGCAATGCATGTAATCAGCAAAACTGAAAACAGTATTTTCTGCATTGTACTGCATAATAGTTATTCACGTAAAATTAAAAACACCCCCCCCCAAAAAAAAGTGACAGAAAATCCCTCCCACGGAATCTCTGGCATTTGTGGTGGATTAGGTCGGGGAAGAGTGGATGCTGCAGAGCAAAGACGTGGACATTCCGGCCACAGAACCCTGCAACCTCGTCCGTGTCCAGAGGCCTACCGCACATGCGGCAGTGCGTGCGTGTGCCGGTTCGGAGACAGGAGGTGCCGGACACTCCTCATGGCTCCCCTCCCGCCGCCGTCACTGTGTGGACTTCCTGGGGGGGACACGTGGGACAAATCCCTCATGGTTCTTTCGGACAATTCACTTCACACCCCTGCCCAGGCCGTGGGGCGACCGGAACGGTTCTGCGTTTCCTGAGTCAGCAGCACGGGTGACCAGACCCTGCAGGAACCCCCAGGAGCCCAGTGGGAGCTCTGCATGACCGGGGCCTTTCTAGGGGTGTGGCCCCAGGCTTTGTGTTGAGGGACCCCCTCGGTGGGGCGGCCCAGTGCCTGGCAGTCCACCGTGGGTTTAGGTGAGGTGAGACCAGGTTCACCTAGGAAACTGGTCCCGGGAGCCCTGTGCAATATTCCCCAGCACCAACCCCGGGGCCACCCTGCCCTCTGCAGGAAGCCATGTCAGGGATCCACACTTCCATCAGCTGTCCCGTCTTCCCTGGGGCACAGGTATTGCACTCAGGTGCCAAAAGAGTGGGCTGTGGGGTGTTGCTTTCGCCAAAACAAAAATGAGTTAGTAAGTGAACAAGGCAGTAAACAGGCCGAGGCCCGGTGTCTTCACCTTGTTTCTAAGGAGAAGGTGGCACTTACAGTCTCACAGAAGTCACCCGGGGTTTTAAGGACAAGGAGAGTTGTGTTGCTCCCAAAATGTGGGGAAACCTGGATGAAGCTAGAATTTCCACGTCTTTTCATTTGAAGACAATTTATCACACGTAGACAGATCAACTTTAACAGACGTGAGAAAAGCCGGAAACATTGTCCATTTAGAATTTTTAAAAAATTCATCCTCTTTAAAATCATTACATGATCCCTAACTTTCAAAACGATGTCCTCCCCTCCAGCTGGGTGTTCTGCAAATACTCTTTGGAGTAGGAGGCTTAGCCGACGAAGATAATAGATATTATGTTGTGTTAAGTTCTGCTGAGATTAAATGCAAGAACCACCCACCTTTAAATACAGTAAAAGCCGAAAGTGAGTGTCCTCTGAAACAACACATTTCAGGGAGCAACGGGACTGACCTTCGAACCCTCGTTGCCTCCTGAAATTCTTTCTGGACAGAGCCTCATGTCTGAAGTGTTTCTCGTAAGAACTGTAGGCCCGTCAATCAAGAGGTCCGAGGAACCTCCTGGAGACGAGCACGCAGACGTCCAGGGAGGTTCAGGGGCCCTGTCCTGTGTTTCTCCACTGAGTGGCCCCTGCGCTCACGGCACTAGGCATTCACACTGCAAAGACACCAGTGAAAGGGAGGTGTCCCCCACCCCGCACAGACCCTCAGACATGGGGGCAGAAATGTACACAGAGAAACGCAGGCCCAGGCACAGTATGATTTTTAAAGAACTTTTAAAACACTCTGTGAAATGTTTTCCTCTCCTTTCTTTCTCTAGTGAGCCCTGCAGGACAGGCCAGGAAGTTACCTCTGGGGGTCACAGAAGTGGCAGATGCAGAAGCGGAGGCAAAGCCGTCGTGTGCTGCAGGTCACAGAATCAGTGACTTCGAAATGCAGCCTGTGGCCCCAGCTCCCTGTTCCTTCCACACCAGCAAACCCGCCCGACTGCTGGAGGCCGGAGCCCTCCCTCTGCGGGGGGCCCCTCCCTGGCCTCCAGAGTGGACCAGGTCTCTCAGGAGAGGTGACCCCTCTCCCTGGGGAGCCATGGGCCCCCCAGCCACAGAAGGGTCGCTCTGCTTGAGAGCACTGGGAGCCGAGCAAAGCTTGGAAGCAGTTTCCACGCTGCTTCCATGGGGAAGAAAACTAACCTCATTCTTCTGCCTCCCCACTCCCTTCACGCTGAACTTCTGGTGGCTCTCATTCGGTTCCCTCAGCCGCCACGGTTTCCACTCTGTGCTGGTACACGTGCGGGCACACCATTGTGCATGTATGTGTGTGCACACGTGTGTGCGTGTGAGTGTGCGGGTGCACACAGGCAGAGCGTGACCTCCCACATGCCAGCCACCAGGCCCTTCCTTCCCCTCATTGACGGGCTCTTCTGAATTTCCACTCGGGCAGGAAGCCAGCCCCGGCCACCGACCAGACCAGGCTTTCTATTTTTACTCCAGCTCCTCCCACGAGACCCTCAGCCCCGTTGCAGCCCTGGAAGTGCGCAGCGTCCCTCCGAGCGTGCACTGCGGCTGGAAGCCACCATCGGCATGGGCTATGGAAGCACAGACCAAGTTCAACAGCAGAAGATCTAGGTAACATTTCAGATGTGTGTGTGTGTGAATGTGCGTGTATAATGTGATGTATATAATATATAAAATATGTGCATACAAAACATACATAAAATATAGAATAAATAATGTTATATTATTATACATTATAGAATCAAATTATCATTAAGCATATGGGTTATATACAATAATAACATTATTACACAGGGTCTGGCACAAATAATGTCCCTTTTTATTACAGAATCTTTTATTATACAATCATAAGCATGTAATTCTGTAACATAACAACATCACACATGTGACATTTTAGTTGAAATGTTCAAATTACAACTGTAAATTATTCCACTCATATTATTACCCTGCCAACCACACACGCTCACGCAGGCCTTACTTCTGCCAGACCCTGTGTTCCGTGTAATTATAAAGATGCCACGTGAGTACATATCACATGTAATTAGATCATGGATATTAGATGCTATGCCCTATAATGTATATCAGATAAGGGCACACATTCTACACACACACACACACACACACACACACACACGCATCTGAACTTCTCGCTGGGATCTCCCGCACCGTAACTGACGGCACAGCACTGGGGATAGTCAGTGCCACACGCGCTCCGGGAAGCCTGCAGCCGGGGCCTGGGGTGTGTGGGCCTCCAGGCTGGGGTCCGCCGGCTGGTCCTGCTGTCTTGCTCTTGCCCGTCTGTGTGAGGGGAGCTGAAAGGAGATTTTGAACCACAAGAAATCGGCTCATTAAAAAATCATGCATCAGCAACAACAAGAAGAGACCACCCTGCCACAGGTGACCCATCCAGGGAGGGGTCCCCGTCCCCCCCACCCCCGCCTTGTGGGCAGGCCGGGTGTCCGATCCGCTCCCGCGTTACCTCGGCGCAGGCTCAGTGAGCGCCCGCTGCACGTTGTCCCTCCACTGCTGGCTGCGGCTGCGGGGCTGACAGGCAGCCCCGGTCTCCAGGCGCCCTCCATGCAAGGCAGGGGGACTTCGTGATGACACAGGGGAGGGAGAGCTAACATCACTGCACTCCTGCAGTGTTCCAAGACGTGACATTAAAAATGGACTTTTGTGGTTATTGCACATATCCGTGTCGTATATATTATATAATACACGTAGTAGTATGTGTTTAAGTATAGATACATTTGAGAATTATAAACCTTAAATGAAAATACATGTGTCTTGCAAGGAAACTCCTCCTATTTGTTCAATTACTACTTGGCTCCGTACCATATTCATCTGTGAGTGCTGAATGACATGGCTCCGAAGTGACCTCTCCGGCGCTCACAGTTGCCACACCGCACCGCAGACAGGTGGCTAAATGGGGAGTGACAGGTGGTGGGCCAGACTCTCACGGGATGCAGAGTGAGGAGAGAAAACATGTCCTCAAATAAGTGATTATGGGGAGGTGTCCCGAGTGCCCTCGTGGCAGAGCCCTGAGAAACGGGGGGAAAGAAGGCCTGCTCGGCAGACACCTGTCACTGTCCCCAGGTTCCTTCGTGACCCCTTCTCTTCCAGTGGAATGAACTTCCTGATTTTAGCAGGCAGGTGGGCGGCTGCCCAGAGACTGAGGGCATTCCCAAGCCTCCCCAAGGCACGCGCATCTGCAGTTGAGGCTGGTCCCCTGGGAGGGGAGCAGAAGCTGTGTGCATGATTTGCCGATTGCCACCTACACCCTCACCTGAACTGTCACACCACCCCCCATTCCACAGTCCAGGAGCCAGCAGGCCAGAAGCGGCCACCACGGCCGCCCTCGCGAGACGATGCCCACAACCCTGAACTCTCGAAGGCGAGAGATCCAAGCTTCCCTGTTACCAGAGCTGCTGTCCCTCTGGATCTGTCTGATGGCAGCTCAGCCCGCCTGGTGACGCGCGATCGGCCCCAGGAAGCAGAGCGCCTCTGTGGCAGAAGCCCACGTGACGCTGATCTGCTGGTCAGGCGGTGGGTGGTCTGGACACAGGCGTCGCACGCTGGGGATGGGACGTGTCTTGTGACGCCACCGGGAAATGCTGCACGCCAGACTTATCAGACACCAAAACCATGGAACTGGATCCGAAGTGATCGAGAGGGTGTAACAGGGTGCAGCCAAGGGGGGCCCCCAAGTGGGGATTTGTAATGGGGTCCAGAACTCAGGGTGTCCAGGAAATATTAGAAAAAATGCACATATATAGATATGTAGGATGTCCTCACCCCTACAAGTCTGAGGTGGGGGATGGAACACATGGAACAGGGTCATTGAGAGTTGTTTTGCATAGCAACAGTTTTGCAGAGAACTTCTAGGACGGTCACTTAACATATCTATAACCTTTCACTGGTTACCTAGACATGTTAAACAGCTGTGGCCCTGCTCTGAGCCAGGGGGATGGGAGTGACTTCAACCCATGATGCAACTGGGAGGCAACTCCCCCTGGTTACAAGGCCTGCGTGAGAGCTTGCAGATGATTGGCTGCATGCCATGGGGCCATGCCTGCCCGGACTCACTGGGGCAGCCCAGGAAAGCTGGAAAAATACGGGAATGCTGGCAGGTGTAACTGTCTGTGGGAGGAGTCGGAAATGGGGGTACAGAGGAAGATGGGTGCTGGGATTTAAACCCAGGCCGGTGCGGCAGCCATGCGGGGGCTTTTTGGGACCACTTGGCTTTGGCGGAGGTTGGGGCCGTGCATCTTTAGGGTGAACCCTTTTCCCATGTGGCTTAGGAAGCAGAAGGGACCTTGTCAGGAAGAAAAGGGGTGAAAGGACTCTTGCTGGTGGACCATGAGAAGGTGCCGCATGGTTCTGGATTAACTGGAGATCATGGTGGTGACACAGTTCATGGTGCTGGGAGCCTGACCCACGGACTTCTACTTCTTTTCCTGAGATATGGTGCCCTGGACTGGGCAAGGGGAGAAGGAAGGACTGCATTTGTGGGTATTCTAAAGGACTTTAGTATTTTAGTGAAGACATTAAGTCATTACTCTAAGTCTGTATAACTTTTTAAATAAACAATCCCTTTCCTTTTCACCAATCTCTGGCATCGAGAGACATCTTTCCCTGGCAGCGGGCAAGGCGAACCTAGAACGGGGTGGGGGACCCCCGGAGCACAAGGGCGGGCCCATTTGGTAATCGTATATCATTCACCCTGCCCCCGGGTCTGTTCTGTAACCAGGGCAGAGTGCCGAGGTTGTGAGACCTTGGAGTACCGGGGAGTGTTGGCTGTTCTCTGCAGCTTTTACAAGCCTCACAGAAGCCAGGGATGTGTTCGGGGTAAATCTCATAACGTCCAGGCAGAGAAGAAAGGGAACAGAGCTGTGTCCCTGACACTGGTCGGCCTGTGGCCGCAGCCGACCCTGGCCGAGACTTCAGGACCCGGAGCTCGAAGCCGGGTGGCACGATGGCCCATTCACCGTCACCGCTGACGCCTGTACTTTCTCAGACGGTTCGTGGTTAACCTTGGCCGTTAATGTTAACTTCCACTTCCTCCACCTTGATAAGGAGGCCGACAAGGTTTGTTCTATAGAATTGTTGTTAAGTTTAGTGATATAAACAACCCTGCACAGTCCCCAGAGTAGGAAAGATCTAAAAAAAGGCGAGTCCCTTTGTCCCTACGTCCGGCTCTTTCAGGCCGTGTGCTGCGTCCCTCTGTGGCCTGTGTGGGTCCCGACCCTGGAACCTGATGTGAGCACTGCCTCCTGCCTCCTGCTTCTGGAAATACCCGACTGGGGCCACGTGCCCCTCGATGCACCTGTCTGTGACTCCGCTGAATGCCCACCCTGGGTTCCGGGTCTTCTGCTGCGGGCCCATGTGCTGCCAGTCTGACCGCCCACACCGTCTCCTCCCTGGGGTCCTGCCCATGCCACGTCCCCTGCACTGCGGGTCTGCCTGGGTGTTGTGCAAAGAAGCCCCTGTTCCTCCTTTGGCGACCAGCCTGGTTACCATGTCTAGACTCCCCAGGCCAGTTGGCCCTGTTTCCACAGAGTGCCCCTCTGAGACCCGGGGCCCGGCTCATTGTCAGGGTCTCAGCATGAAGAATACTGGGTTGGGCCCATCTGGCAGCATTGCAGCTGAGGCTCTGGGTTATTGGGATGAAAGTGAACAGGATCAGTTAATTCCCTACCCAGAAACATCAGGTCCCTTTTAATAAAAACCTACCACGTGACCCTCTGGAAATAAGTCTCTCTGTGAGATGGCCCCCTGCAGTCCTTCCCCTCCCCTTCCCCTCCGGCCGTGCAGCCCCCAGAACCCACGTGCTCCTCCCTGCGGTGCTGGTCCAAATCGCCTCAACCTGTTCCCAGCCGGTCTGAGTGGATCACGAGCATTCAAAGGACATCCCACAGGTTCTCACCAAAAACACGCGAAATCTGTGAGCTCTGTCAAAGTCTGCCTTATGATGCGTGTGGGGGACAGCGTGGGCCCTGCACCGGGAGATCCTGGCCTGTCGTTAAGCTTACTCTGGGGTCTGCCCGCCCCCTCGGTCCAAGTCGAATCTTCTGAGGTGGAAGGCAGAAAAGTGTTCAGCCCCTTCCATGTGACATGTGTGGCCGGTGGTGACAGATATGACATCACCTGGGACCTTTCACACTTTCACTAAATGCTGCAGTGCCAAAGCGTTCTCAGATGCCTCGTCCCACGTGACTCTCTGGTCGGACCCCAAAGCGAGCAGGGTGGGCACCACCGTCTCCGCTTTGAGAAGGGGATGCTGAAGGCGGAGAGACGCCATCGCTGTGACTTCCTGCGGCCCTGGTGCCGGGGTTTCCCCCACCAGCCACTCTGCCCAGGCACCTTTGGGTGAAATAGCGACAGAAGTCACAGTAAGAGAAGCCCTCCCTCTCCAAACATGGCTCCTTCATTCTGTAAGCCAGACACAACATCAAAAAGGCATGTGGGGCTGGGGCTGCAGCTGGGGCTGGACATCCCCTGGATTGGGAAGGACCCCCAGGGCATGAAAGGACCCACAGGCTTACGCTGGGACCCCAGGGCTTGGGCAGAGTCTTCCCTTACCTCAGAAGGGGTGTCAACCAAACCTGGTGGTTGGTGCCCCCTCCTCCACAGCTTTCTGAAAATGTGGGCATAGAGGCAGTGGACACAGGACAGTCTTGTGACAAGGTGCTGAGCCGAGAGCTCCAGAGGCTCAGCGGGACAGCGACATCCCCAACAGCACTCAGGCAGGGTCCCCGAAGGACAGGGTGACACCTGGCTGTGGACTGGGGGCACCGAAGTTCAGGTGGAGGCCACAGGCATGACAGAGAAGTGTCACCAAAGAGGGAGCAGAAGAGAGAAGTAAAATGAACTTTAGGTATAAACCAAACCATCAGAATAAATTGACGATAAATCAAGAAGCATTATATCCAGATGGAATTAATTCTATAGAAGATAATGACCTTGAGGACACTATGTGTAGGAGGTCCAAAAGAATAAAAACTCAACTTTTGTTATGAATTAAAGACACTCCTAAGCAAAACTGGTCTAAATTACTAGATTACTGGTGACTATATAAAAGCCAATTGGAAATATGAGGAAGAGAAATGTAGACCTTGGATTTTTGGAAAGGGAGTAGATGGAGTATTACCTTCCTGTTGCTGCATCACAAATGAGCTGCTTAGAACACCCCATCGCGTGTGTGTCCCCAGGCAGGTGCATTCTCCTGGTCCAGCTCCGTGCATTGTGAGAGAAGTCAGCATGACTGGGAGAGAACCACTTCCCAACTCAGCGAGGCTGTTGGCCAGGTCAGCTCCGTGTTGCCATCAGTCTGAGGCCCCGTTTGGCTTCCAGCCTTCAAGAGGGGCCACTCCTGGCTCACACCCTCCCCTGCTCACACCCTCCCCTGCACACGGGTAGCCTCTAGCTTGTGAGAGAACCAAGCAGGGGGAAGGTGTGGTCTAAAGAACAATAGGGAGCATACATTGAAAATGCTTGTGCTCAGTGAATTGTTCAAAAGAAAGAATTTCTTATTATAATAGACTGAAAATAATCTCTAAACAATCATAACGGGGCAGGAAGGAGTTTTCAATGAGTGGTTAAAACGAGATCAGGAAGAAAGTGGAAATACCAAGTAACTTCAATCATAAGCAAAAGACGGCAGCTCTCTGGGTCAGGGATGCGCAGGTCCCTGCACAGGAGGGAAAGCGGAACCTTCCGGGGGAACGCCGCCGCCAGAGCGACCGGCTGTCTGGGAGGCGGCAAAAGTGCCACGAAATCCACAGAAACAGTTCCTAGCACACCAATCAATAGTAGCCGTGACTGCGACTGCCTTAAACTAAGCCATCGAAAGATAAGCTATTAAATGAGATGTTTAAACACCAAGCTTAGGCTAAAACTAGAACACTCGTGGTACCGAGTGGGAAGTTACATCGTTGAAATCGTTAGCGGGTGTGAACTGGTGTGAACTGGTGTGAACAGTGTGCTGTGAGGACCACCAGAATACGAATGGAATAATGAAAAGAACATCCCGTTCCCAAGAACACGTTAAAACCACAACTGGGCGCCCCCGGCAACGTCATGTCAACCACAAGAAGCAGGAAGAGAAGGCGGGGCCCTGGGAAGTGACTTACAGTGGCAGGAGGAAGCTCTAATGCACCTAAGTCTACACCGAAACACAAGCCGCCCGCTGGAGTCGGTCCGGCCTCCACACGTTACTTCCGTGCTCTGTTCTGAGTGACAGATGGCGACGTGGCGACGGATGGGTCCACACAAAGACCTGACATGAGCACGTGGCGGGCGCACCTCCAAGGAAAGCCGGGTGGTGGGAAGACAGCCAGGCAGGGCCCCCAGGGCGCCGGTCAGGCCGCCGTGAGTCGCAGGCCCCATCATAAACACCCCGGCCGTTTAAATGTCGCAGACCTTGGGGATTCTCCCCCGAGTGCTCTGTGCTGCGGATGAGACAGGCTCCCCTCTGAAACCACAGCATCTTCACACGACCCTGGCCTGCCCGTGGCCTCTTCTCCTGAGCTGTCATTTCTCCGCCAGGCAGGGTGGCACTGAGTCAAATGCAGATGGATCCACACTGGAGCTCAGGGGTAAGAAGACCTACGCAAACCTGGGCTGGTGTCACTCAGTGGACTGAGCACTGGCCTGAGAACCAAAAGGTCACTGGTTCAATTCCCAGTCAGGGCACATGCCTGGGTGGCAAGCCAGGTTCTCCGGTGTAGGAAGTGCAAGAGGCAACCACACACTGATGTTTCTCTCTCTCTCTCTCCCTCCCTCCCCCTCTAAAAAATTAAATAAATAAAGTCTTAAAGAAAAAGACCTATTTGAGTGATGGAGCACACAGGTGACTGTCTTCAGCGGTGGGTGGGAGTGACAGACACATGATTTAGACATGAACGAGAAAACATACCTCCAGGATCTTTTCTGTCCCCACACGGAGCGGGCTGCATGGGGAGGTGGCAAGTCCTGTGTGAGTCTGCTGTGTCCCGGAATGCCCCGGAGGGGAAGTGCCCAGGGGAGGAGCCTCCACAGCGGTGATGGCCCCTGGTGGCTCCAAGCTCCAGCAAGGTCTGAAGTCACGTCAGATGACGCTGGGACGAGTGGAAACGTGAACCCAGGGGAACACCAGCCACCGGCTGTCTGGTCACAAACACGTCTGCTGCTGTGTGCTCCCATCTGGTTGAGTAAAACGTGTCAAAGGCACCATGAACAGGAGCGGGGCCCTGATACCAGCTGCAGGTCTGAGTGAGGCGGAGGTGGCCACGCAGCCCCCTGGGAGTGGGGACTACGGAGACACCACCGAGAGAGGTCGGAGGAGCACGCGTGTCACCGTTCTATTGAACATCAGCATTTGTACACGCTTGCCTGGCTGGTAGATGCCAGGAAACTCCCACCCTGCCGCCCTCGGCCCCGGGAACAGAAACTTATTTTGTCCTCAGACTCCAGCGTCTTCACTGGGAAGCCAGGGCTGCGCCGCATGGCAAGCCAGGTCATTTCTTGGGCAGTACGCATCTGACATAGAAGCGAACTCAGGAAGGAAGCCAGGCTGGGTGGCTGGGGCGGCCAGAACCCAGGGAGTGGTGGGTCACCCAGGGGAGGGACCCAGGACCGGCTCGCTGGGAACACCGTAGAGGGGAGGAGTGAAGGGTGCTGGCCCAAGCCCACCAGGTGGCGAACGCATGGGTTAAACTGGTCTGCGGACTCAGCAGTGCTGAGATCTCTCTGTCTGCAAGCTCCTCAGCAGGTTGTGTGGGACAGAAGTGTGTGGGATTATGGCGACTGACACCCTTCCTTCCAGAGCCGCCCACCCCAG
Organism: Tonatia bakeri; assembly: GCA_004024845.1. NCBI lineage: Eukaryota > Metazoa > Chordata > Mammalia > Chiroptera > Phyllostomidae > Tonatia > Tonatia bakeri. Next base: position 41,793 of record PVIA01011324.1, read on the forward strand.
GGACCTCCTCCCCTGTGTGTGTCCCGTGGATGCTCGAGTGTGGGCCCGATGACGGCTTTGTAACAATGATCCTGCAGACTCCCTCCTGCTCTCTGCGCCCAAAGCTGGGGGCAGGTGCTCCTGGCCATTAGCAGAGTCTCTCCCTCCCCTGTCCAGTCCCAGAATGCTGCTTCCTTTCCGGTCCCCCTCTCAGGGCGACCTCGTCCGAGTGGCGCTGCCAGCCCACAGACGCGGGAAGGCGGCGTGCTCCAGGGCAGGTGGTGTCCACCACGCTCTCCTCTCCCTGGGTGCGTGCCAAGTGGGGTTTCAGCATGGCCTTCGCTCTTCCTGGAATGAGAAACTGCCAACTCAGGGGACGGTGCTGCCACCAGTACCAGGCGGGCGAAAAGGCCCAAGAAGGAACAGTCTCGACGCTGCCCCTCTCCCAGCGTGCAGGGCATCAGCCAGCCTGGCTGCTTCCTTCTGCAGAAGAAAGGGAAACACTGCGTCTCCAGGGAGTGAGTTCAGCGTGTTTCTGTAAAAAGTGGCGTGCCCCACCGCAAGAGCCATTGGCACACCGGCCTCCTTGCTTCAGTCCGTCGTCCCGGTGAGCTCAGGGAGTGACTTTGTGAGAAGACGTATGTTAGAAGCATTTTTGCAGCGTGTGACTGGAGAATGAATTTTTTACTGACCCCAGCGACAGAAGGCAGGGCGTCACACTTCACGCTCGTGTTTGGAACACACCGTGGGGGTTCGCCCGGCAAACTGCTACCCCGCCTTCAGCTTCGTGTGTGTCAGTGTCACCTCCGAGGGCTTCCTCCGCAAAGAGGGGTGAGGACCGTGACGAGAAGGGCGGAGTGCCTCGGACCAGGGGCCAGACAGGGAAGGTGCAGCCATCGGAGCCAGCAGGGGTCTGCTTGTCACCTTCTCTGGAACCCTGGTTTCATGCGTGACGACGCTGAGACAGAGGTGTGATAAACCAGGGTCGGGTTTGTTCATGCTTCTGGTCCCTCCTGGGTTCCGACTGTGGGGTCACGACTCCTGGGGGGTTCTGGCGGTGGCACAGCTGGGTTCGAGTCCTCAAGTCGCTCTCAGGGTAGCAGAAAAGAAACATCTGAGCAACCAACAACACAGAAGAAACAAATGCCATCCGTGAAGGGACACGGGGCAGCAGAGACAGCAGCAGCGGGCTCCCGGCGGGAGAGAGACCTCCGCCAGCCGAGGTGCGGCTGGAACTCGGGGCGCGAGTGGGGAGTCGGCAGCGGAAGGAGGTCCGTGAAGAAGCAGCTCGGCCAAGGGGACGACACCAGGGAAACGCAGAGAGACGACAGCACTGAGCACCCGTGTGGGTGGGGACACACCGTGGGGGGATGAGGTGACCCAGTCCGGTAGGTGACGGGACACCAGGTCCCAAAGGTCCCAGCGAGGAGTTGGAGTAGGATGTTGGGAGCTGCGTGCCGGCCGAGGGAGAGTTCAGACACAGGTCTTCCGGAGCTAAAGTTTTTCGTCCCACGAATCTGCACACGATAAGATGGTTTTGTCAGGGAAACAAACACAAACCCGTGCTGTGCTGAGCTCACCGCCTTGACCAAGAACAGCGCTGACCAGAAGGCTGTGCACTTCACAGCACTTTCTGGTTTGCAAGCAGCCTCGTGCCTGTGGTTCTGTTCCACCTTCACGTTTTCTCTGGGGGCACAGCCACTATTGTCTTTATCTGGCAGATAATCACACTGCCTCTAAGACTGTTCTCAGGTGACCAAGTAGGGGGTCCGGGACTCATCCTCAGGTCTCCTGGACCGAGTCCGGCGGTCTTTCCACTAGAGGCATTCTCAGAAAATTGTTTTCCCTTTGCATGCAGAAACATCTGGAAGACCACAGTCAGGTCTGCAGGAGCCCAGCGCCGTCACTGCAGCCAGCACTCTGATGACACCCTCCAAGGACAGGCTCTGCCTCCCCTCCCACTGGCCCAGCCCCGAGCCCTCACAGCCTGGCTCCCGGCCTTGGCTGAGAGTGGTCACTCGGCCACCGGCAACCCTCCCGTGGTCAGACCAGGTCTTGGCCCCTGCTCCCACCCTCTTGGGCTCTGCAGCCGTTAAAGCTCTTCGCCACGTCCTCTCTCTGGAGGGTCCTCCTTCCTCTTCACCAGGCTCTGAACTTGCGTTTTCTAGCCCCACTTCCAACCCCTCTGCTTGCCCTTCGGGCCCCTTGAGGTCACGCTGACTTCTGATGGGTCTCCCCCAGGCTGAGAGCTCTCTCTCTTGTCCCAACACTCATCACTTCCTGCATTCACTGGGCAGCACGTTTCTTCAGCCCTCCTCGTCCCCCCTGAATAGCTTCTCTGTGGATTTTGGATCCTGCAGGATGCGTGGGAAGAGCCCACACTCCCTCAGCCCCTCCCCTGTTCACTGTCCGCAGGGGTGCGGGCAGGCGGCGCACACCACACTGCCAGCTCGTGCCCTCATGTGGGGTGGCTCTCTGCCTCGGAACGGAAACTTCTGAAGGCAGGGGTCTCGTCTGCCGCGTGCATGTCCCGCCTCGGACACCTCACAGGGTCACTGCCCGCCGTGGACCCTCTGGCAACATCGGCTGGGGGAGAGGACAGAGAGGCACCGGGATTCCCACCCAGGGGGATTCTGCATGGTCACAGGAGGGCCAGTTTCCAGAAGTGGCGAGTGTGAGCTCACCTGTCCTTCCCCAAATCTGATGTCAGGGGAGCTGATGGGAAGGATCTCGGAGTGAGCAGTGGGCAGGGGCGGGACTCTCTGCAGGGCTGAGGGCAGGGATGACACCAGCCTGGCTGCGTGTCCCCTGCATTCCCTGAAATGACCACAGCAGCCCCCCCAGCCCGTTTTCCCCGAAGCTGATGCCACCTCAGGGGAGATGGCGATGACCTCACGGCTAAGTGCTGACGGAGTCTGCACGCTGACCCCCGTCTCGGGGGAGTTCCTTCGCTGCTGGAGCTTCTGTCTCAGGGTCGGGTCTTCACAGAAGGGAGCAGGCGACAGCCTGGTTGATTGTTACCATTCTGCTGTGTGGGATTGTGTGTGTGTGTGTGCGCGCGCGTGTGCATGTGTACAAAAGCATCTAGGAATCCGCAAAGTTTCCTGAAGGAGCCGCTGGGGTGCAGAACACAACCCCTGCCCCCGCCCCCCCCACACACACACAGGCGGATGGATATACAGCATGGCTTTGGAAGCAGCGTCTTTTGAGAAACGCTGGCGCTGTCTCAGACGGGGTGTGACTCAGCAGAGCGCCGTCTGGACAGACACAGCGTCTCCACGAGGACTCCTGTGACGCCCACCGCGCGTGCTCAGGGCCGGCGTCTGGCAGCATCACAGAGTGGAACAGCGGTGCGGTTCTGACAAACCACTGCTTCCTAAAGCAGGTGTCGGGTTGGGCACCACAGTGCCTTCCCCTTCCTCGTAGCCGCTCTCGGCGCTAAACAGCTGGCCTGCTGCTGCCGCTGTCCCGGAGCCCAGGGAGTGGCTGGTGGCCG